>MU619765.1:0-186960 GCA_025201785.1 Xylaria longipes
ATTGCTAGTAATTTTATTTTAATAAATTATTTTAAAAATAATAATTTATATTTTAAAAACTTTATTTAAATAAATTTTAAAATTTATAATTAAATTATTTATATTTTTTAGTTTTAAAATATTATATTTAAAAGCTATTAAAATAATTAACTTTTATTTTATAGCTTACGTTTTAAAATCTTTTAAAAATTTATTTATTTTTTTTATATAAGCTTAGTATTAAACTTTTATTTATAGTTACTATATTATTTTTAAGTATTTTTTTAATTTTTAAAGCTTATTATATTATTTATTAATTAATTTTATAAATTTAAATATAATTTTTTTATAGTTATAGGATATAAATTTATTTAATTATATAATAAAATTAATAATATATTTTTAATATATTTTAAAGTTTTGTTTTTTTATAAAATATTTACTTTAGTTAGCTTAATAAGCTTTTTTATTATTTTTTGTTATTTTTGTTAAATTATTCGGCTTGCTAATAAAATTAATATTATTTTTAATAATAGTAATAATTAATTAAGCTTTAATTGCTTAATTAATTATTTTTTTAAAATAATATTTATATTTAAGTTTTTTTAATAATTATAGCTATAAAGATTTATTTATAGGTTATAAGTATTTTTAAAAGTTTAAAAAAACAGCCTTAGTTATAAATTCTTTGTTTTAAAACATATAGTTATTTAGTTTAGCTAGCATAATTTTTATATTTATTAATAACGTTATTATTATTTAATTAATTATTTATTTTAGCTTTAAAGGTAAAATTAATATATATAAGATTTTTAATTATTAAAATTAAATAATTTTAATTAAATATTATTAATAATTAATTAATATGTTTTGTTTTATTATAAAAATTCTTTTATTTTATATTAAATAGGTGTGTATAGGTAATCTATGCTATATAGACCGTTATTTTAACCCTTTAAATCTAACAGCTGTTACTAGTGCCCACCCCGCTCCGCGGGGTAGCTATCTAGCAACAGCTGCCACATATAGTTAGTAGGTCACATATATTACCAGTAAAACTAACAAGATATATAACCTACTTCTTTAATTCTACATCCTGTTATTTTACCCTAGTTCACTTTATCAATTATATATTAAAAATATTTTCCGCGTTTTTTTATTTTTTATTATTTTAATTTTTAAAAACTAGTATATATTATTTTATTTTTTTATTTTATATATTTCTTTAATTTTTTTAATTAGTCTTTAAGCTTGTTTTTTATAATTATAATAATATAATATTAAAAAGTTATTTATATAAAATATTATATATATTTAACAATTTTTTAAATAAAATAAACAAGGCTTTTTTAATAAAATAATTATATAAAAAAATTTAAAAATAAATATAAACTTTTTATATTATAACAAAAAAAAAATTTAAAGCTTATATAACACTTTATTAAACAATATTATTTTATTGTTTTATTTAAAACTATTTAATAACTTATAAGCTATAAGCTTCTCGCCTTTTTTAAAAATATTTAAAAAAGCTAAAATTATATTAAATTATTTTATTTTTAAATTAAACTATATAGCTATAATTATTATAATTTTAAACGTTTTTATTATAAATATTATAATATAAATTAATTAAAATATATCCTTATATTAAAGATTTTTTTAAACTATTAAATATATTTTATAAACCTTTAAATAACTTTTTTTATTAAACTTATATTTAAATATTTATTTTAAAAATAATAAATTATATTTTATTTTATAACATAATATAATCGTTATTATTTTAAACTTTTAAAAGTTAGCAATTTTTTTTGCTATATTCTTTTAAAAATAATCTTTTAAAAAATACTTAGCTAAATTTTTTTATATTTTAATATATTTAAGGCTAAAAAACAGTTTTAAAATATTTTGTTTTATATTAATTTATTATTACTATAAATACTATATATAAAGTTTTATACTTTTAGTTATTTTAATAAATTGTTTTTAGCTAATTAAGCAAAAAAGTTTTTAAAAAGTTTAATTAAATATAATTATTTAAAAAGCTTATTTTATACTTTTTATAAATTTATTTCATAAAAGTAGTAAATATTATAGTATTTTTTTAACTTTTACTTATTTTAAATTTTTAAAAGGTTTTTTTTTAATTTTCCGGCTTATTTTTATTACTATTAAATAAATTTTATAGTTATATTTTTATTAAACTAGCTGCTTGTTTATTATTATTATATTTTTAGCTAGGTTTTTCTTTTTAACGGGTTAACGGTTGTTTTTTTTTTAATAAGTATATTTTTTAAAAAGATTATAAAACTTTATTTTATAGTTTAATTAATTTTAATAGTTTTTTTATTTAATTAAAATTTTTATTATAAGCTTTAGCTAATTTAAATTATTTTTTTACTTTAATAAATTATTTTATTAAGTTAAATATTTATTAAAAAGTTATAAGTCCTTGTAGTTAATTTTTAAAAGCTTTTAAGCTTTTTTTATTTTATTTTTTAAATATTTTTACTTTTAACTTATACTTTTTTAGTTAGCTTTTAAATAATAAATTATAAAATTAAAAGTTATTTTTAAATTTATTAAAAGTATTAACGCTTGGTTTATTTTATTTTAGCAGCTTTTTATTTTATATATTTATTATTTTAAAAAAGTTTTTAAAGATTAGTTTAACGTTAATATTATTTATTAAAATTATATTAATTTTAATAATATGTTTTTTTTAATTTTTTAATAAAGATTTTTTTTATTAAAATATATATTATATATAGTAATTATTTTATTTAATTAAAGAATTTATATATAATATAAATTAAAAGTTAAATAATTAATTAAATAGCTTATATAAGCTTGTTAATTTATTTTATATATTTATTTATACTTATTAGCTAGCTTGTTTTTTTTTATTAAATATATTTTATATTTAAATATTTAAATTAATCTTTAATTAAGTTATAAGTTAATTTTTTAGCTAATTATAAATTTAAATAAATATTATTTAAAATATTACTTAAACTAAATTAAAAATATTTTATTAAAAATATATAAATTATAAGCTTTAAATAAGCTTTAATTATATAGCTATATAGCTATATAAATTACTTTTAGCTAAAGCTTTTTAAATAATTTAATATTCTTTAATATTTTAATAGCTTTATTAATTATTTTTTAACCTGCTTATTTTTTTCTACTTATTAACTTTTTTATATAAGCTAAAAAAAGCTTTAAATTAAATTATTAATTTTTTTTTTTTTTTTAAATTTATAAATCCTTTTTTAAAAATTATTATACGTTTTTTATTATTTTAAAACTTATAAATAAAAAGCTTATAATAACGTTTTATTTAACGTTTAAACTTATAAAAAGTTTTAAAAATTTAAAGTTTTATTTTTTAAATTAAAATAAATATATAAATTATTTTATTATATTTATTTTTAATTATAAATATTTAAATGGTTTTATTATATTTTTATAAATAGTTAAATAAATTTTAGTTAATTTTTTAAAAAAGTTATACAGCATGCTTTTTTAAAACTTTTTAAAATATAACTTATAAAATATATATTTTAACGCAGCTTTTATACTTTATTTTTTTAATTTTTTTAATTTTAATATTTTTTATATATTTTATTAAAACTTTAAAAACTTTTAAGCTTAAATAACTAGATTTTATATATTAAACTTTTTTAATATTTTTATAAAGTTTTAGTTAATTTATAAAAGCTTTTTATAAATGTTTTATATATATTAATATAATTAGCTTTATAGCGTTTAATAAAATCTTTTAAAATATTTTATTAATATTAATTATTAAAAAACCGCTTAAATAAAATATAATAAAGCTATATTTAAAAAAAACTAAGTTATATTTTTTAATTAGTTTTTTTATAAAAATATTTATTTATAAACTTTTATATTTAAAAAAATAGTTTAAGCTATAATATTAAATTTTTTTATTTTTAAAGCAAGCTTTTAAAATAATATTTATATAAAACTTTTTTATTAATATAACGTTTTTTAAAATTAAATTATTTTTATTTTTATTTTAAACGTTTATTAATATATTATAAATAAATTCTTTTTTTATTTATAATAAAAAAGCTTATTATGTTTGTTTTTATATTATTTTTATTAATAAAAAAAATTTTAACTTTTTTTTAATAAATTTTTATTATTAACTAAATATAAAGCTTTATAGTTATTTAATATAATATTTTTTAAAAGCGGGTAAAAATTATACTTAAAAATAATATATATTTTTAATATTATATTAAACTATTATAAAAAATTTAATTAATAACTATATAAGCTAAATTAAAATTAAGCTATTTATTTATACCTGCTTTTTTATTAGCTTATTTTAATTTTTTAATTAATTTATATAAGTTTAACTAATATATATAACTTTAACTAAGTTTAATATTTTTAATTAGTTTTATTAAAAAAGTTTTAATAAGTTTATTATTAAATTATATTATTATTTTTTATAAACGTTTATATTTATATAATAACTATATATAAATACTTTTAAAATTTAATAAATAAAAATATTAATATTTTTTATACTAATATAAACTTTTTTTATTAAATAATTTACTATAAGCTTTATTTTATTTTTATAATTAATTTAAAAATTTTCTTTTTAAAAAAACAAAAATCTTTTTTTTATTATATTTATTTTTAAAAAGTTTTTTATAAACTAATATAAAAAAAACTTTTTTATATTATTTAAAATTATTATAAGTTTATTTAACTATTTATTTATAATTAAACTTATAAACTATTAATAAGCTTAGTTTAAAACTATTTTTATTTTAATTATTTTTAAAAAACTTTTTATTATAATTATTTTTTTAATTTTTATAAAATTTAATACTTAAACTTTTAAAAATACTTTATACTAGCTTACGTACTAAGTTTTTAGTTTAACGCCCCCGCTAGTAGCTTTTTTAAACGTTTTTTTATATTTTTAAAAAACTATAAACTTTATAATAAACTAAATAAAAATTAAATAACTTTTTATTACTTTTATTATAGCTTATAAATTAATTATTTTATTTATAATAAACTTTATAATAATAAATATTATAATTTTTTAATTAACTATATTTTTAATTTAATTAAATATTATTATATATTTATTAAATTAAACTAATTAAATTAAAAAAATAAAAATAAAAATTTTATTTTATTTATTTAATTTTAACTTAATTTTTTTATTTATAATAATAATAAATAATTTATTTATTTTAATTTTTTTATTAACTATAGCTTTTATTATAACATTTTTTAAAAAAGCTATTAAAATATAATTAAATATATAGCTTATATTAAAAACTTTTAAATTAATTAGCTTTTATACGTTTTAAACAAATACGTAAAACTTTAATTAATTAATTTAATTAAAATAATTATATTAAATATAAAATATTATATTTTTAATAATTTTATTATTTAAATTAATAAAAAATATATTAATTAAAATAACTTTATTAAAATAATTATTTAATAATTTTAAATAAATATTTAAAATAAAAAATAAAATTAATAAAATACTTTTTAATTAATTGTTTTAAAAATTTTAAAACATTAGTTTTTATTATAAACTAAGCTTATAACTTTTACGTAAATATAAAATAATAATTATATATAAAAAATAAACTAGTATATTTTTTAATAATAATTTTTTAAAATATATTTAAATAATTTATTTTTTTAAATTTAAATAACTAAAAAGGTTTTTTAATACGGCTATATATATATAGGATTTACTAGACTAGAGTTAATCCGCTCCATTTTGTGTAAGGATTAGTTAAGACCCATTTATCCGTGATAATATGTTGTTAAAAGTATCTCTTGCAGCCGCATAAAAGCACCCCGGCCTTCTCCATATTAGGGCGTTATAGTGACACCGAAAATACCAACCATGCTGTACGCCATATCTTCTTCCCTGGCAGTTGTTCGGTGAGCCATCCAGCTTATCTTAGCAGCGATACACTACAATAACAGGAGCCAGGCATTCGCTCAATGGAAACGCTAACCTACTAGTAGCTCCAAGCGATCACATCCAGGTACCGGTTCTATTCCAAAGTGAAAAACAAAAGAGGTTTCACCTGGGGTGATATTAAGGAGGGAATGAGCAGCTGAAAATGCTACTTACGGCTTCCGCGAAGTGCTTAGCACTTGTAAGATATTGCGCCTTGATCCCAGTGATACGCGCGAGCGTGTCTGCCATTTCCCTCTTTGTGCCCATGTACGTCCAATTTATATCGAAGAACTGCATCTCCTGCGGAGCCAAAAGCTCCTATAAACAGCGCCGCACATAGTTAAATCAAGTTAAATAAATCGCTTTAATTTAATTTAACTTAATTAACACCTAAAATTAGTTTATTTAACTAAATAAAACGTTTAGCTTATTTAACTTAATTAATTAATTAGTTAAGTAAACTAAATAAATAAATTTAAAGGTTAGCAGCTTTTTTTTTTTTATATTATTGCTTATAAACTTTTAATATTATTTTTAAGCTAGTGTTAAAAATATTAAATAGCTTTTAATATATTTATATTAAAGTTTAATTATTATAAAGTTATTATAAGTTTAGCTTAGTTAAAAATTTTTTTATATTTTAATAATATAATAAGTATAAAAAAAATATTTATTATAAACTAATAAAATTAAAAAAATTATTTTTTATATTTTTGCTACTAAATAATTAGGTTATAATTTAGCTTTATATAGCTAGTTTTTTTTATAGCTAAATAACGTTTTAGCTTATTTATATAAAAAAAAAAGTTTTTGTTTAAATTAAATTTATTATAAACCTTGTTTATAGGTTTTTTAAAATAAGCAGTAAATATAATAATAATAATTTTAAAAACAGTATTATTAATATAATGTTTTTTTTAATATATAGTTATTTATTATTAAATATAATTAGTTTTTATAAAGTTTTTTTTTTAAAGATTTTTAAACTGTATATTTAAATAAAAAACTACTACTGCTTAATATATAAATATATTTTTTAAAAGTTATTAATATTTTTATAGTTTTTAGTATATTTTTTTAAAACTATCGTAAATTTCGCGGATATAGTTAATATTTAAAAAAGCTATACTAGCTTAGTAATTATTGGGATAATAATAGCGTTTATAGGTATAAAAGGCTGTTATAGCTTTGAAGCTTTACTGCGTAGGGGCAGGCCGCTGGCAAAATAAGCGCTAGCTAAAAGTTTAAGGCTATAAATATAATAAATATAAATAAAACAGCTGTTAAAACTATAAAAAAAAAGCTTTTTTGTTTTTGTTGTTTTTTTTTTTTTTGTTAATTAAATAAAAATATATTAAATAAATACGTAAATAGTTTTCGAGTTTTTTAAAAAAAGTTATAATATTAAATAAATTAATATAATTATTTTTATATTATAGCGTTAATAGAATAAAAAAGTTTAAAATTTTATTAATTTTATAATAAACTTTTTAGTTTTTAGCTATAAAACTATATTTAATAAATATATATTTATTAAAATAAAGGTTATTACGTAAAATAATATATAATTTATTTAAAATATTTTTAAAAATAATAAAACTTTTAATTATAGCTATAAAAAAGTTTTAACAAGTATTATTTTTAACTTTAACTATTAAATTTTAATAATAAGTATTTTTATTATTAGTAAAAATTATAACTAGTTTAAATATATTTAAGTTTTAAATAATAATATTATTTTTATTATTAATAAATTTATTAATTTATTAAAAAGTAATATTTTTAACGTTAATATTATTTTTAAGCTTATTTTAAAAAATATTATAGCGTTAAAAATTAAATTAAATTTATATATTAATTAAATAGTTTTTTTTAACTATAAAAAAATAATAAACTTAAAAAATTTATTTTTAAGCTTATAAAAAATAAAATACTAAATAATAATATTAATAATATAGCCCTAATAATATACCTTATATTATTAAATAAAAGTTTTAGCTTTAAAATTAAAAAAAAAATTATTAAAGCTATTAGTTTTATATAAAAAATATTATAAAAAGATTTTAAAAGCTTTATTATTAATATTAATATTATTAAGTATAAAAAAACCAAGTATAAATTATATATTATATTAATTAATAATTTAATAAATATAAAATTTAATATTTTTAGCTAAATAAAAGCTAATAATATATTTAAAGTTTAATAGTTTAATATATAGCTTAAAATTCCGGTTAATATAATAAATAATAATACTAATAATACTTTTTTTTAAAAATAACTTTTATAAGTTAAAAAAAAAGTAAATTTTAAACCTAGCAGCAGTAATTTTTATAATAATAGCTTTACGGGCTAATTAAAATGCTTTTTTAATCTAGCGAGTTATAGTTATATAAATAATTACTAGTTCGGGTACTAGGCTAGGGTTTAAAAAAGCAATAATATTAATAAATTGTTCCTAAGTAAATAAGCTTAAAAATATATTAAACACAGTATAAAACTTAATTAATAATTGTTTTTATATTTTTTTAGTTAATTTAACAGTACGCGAAAATATTATAAGATTTTATAGCTATTAATAAATATTTATAATTTTAAATATTTTTAATACTTTTAATATTTTTAATATATTAAGGTTTAAAGTAATATTATAATAATATTAAAAATAATATTTAATTAAATTAATTATTTTTTTAATAAAAAGTTTAATTTTTTTTTAGTTATTATAAAAGTAATAAACTTATATTTTTTTTATAAGTTTTATTTTATTATTAGTTATAATAATTAGTAAAAAATAAACGCTATATTAAAAAATATTTAATTTTATCCGGGAATTTAACTAAGCATAAATTATGTAATTTATATTATTAATTTATATATAAAAAAGTTATTACTAGGTTAAATTATTCGGTATTTTAAAAATTAATAAATTAACTTAGTTATAAATAAAAGTTTTTAAATAATTTAATTAAAAGCTTTTAAGCTAAAAAAAGTTTTAGTATAATATTTTTAAATTTTTTTTTTTTTTAAAATAATAATTAATTAATTTTTTTTACTTAAAAAAATATAAAAATAAACTAATAAATAAAGTTTAATAAATAATATAATTAGTTTTTAAAATAATAATAATAATAAAGTTTACTTTAAACTATTTTATTATTAGCTAAACTTTTAACCCTAGTATATATATATAAAAAAGTATTATTTACCCGTAAATAATAATATATTATACTTTAAAAAAATATTATTAGCGCTATATAATAATATTATTATTAGTTTTATATTTTTAGTTTATTTTTTAAGTTGTTTTATTATTAGCTAAACTTTTAACCCTAATATATATATATAAAAAAGTATTATTTACCTGCAAGTAATAATATATTATACTTTAAAAAAGTACTATTAATATTATATAATAACGTTATTACTAGTTTTATATTCTAGCTTATTAATAATATAATATTTAAAAAAAAATTTAAATTAAAAGTATTATTTAAATAGTAGCTAAATATTTTAGCAAATAATATTTTAAACTTAATATAAGGGCCTTAGCCGCTAAGAATTATATAAAGCAATAGTTAAACTTTTTATATAAATATTAACGTAAAAAATATATAAAAAATTAACATATTTAAACAGTAGTAATAATAAGCATAATTTATTATACTATATAAATTAATAAAGCTAAACAAGCTAAATAAAATAAATAATAATATAAAAAAACCGTATTTTTTACTTAAAAATAAAAATATATAAAAATAATATATACGTATAGCTTAAAATATATTAATTTTAAAAACATCGGTTTTTTAATATTATTTATAGTATATATAATAATAAAAATAAATAAAAGCTAGGATTTAAGTTAATATTAATAAAATAAATTAGTTGAATAAGCTAAAAATAATAGTATAAAAAACTGTATTTTTTATTTAAAAATAAAAATATATAAAAATAATATATATATATAGCTTAAATACGTTAATTCCGAAAATATTAATTTTTTAATACTATTTATAATATATATAGTAGTAGAAATAAATAAAAGCTAGTATTAAAATAGCTATATAAAATAATTAAAAATGGTTAAAAATAGTTATAAGTAGTATAAAAACAATTATTTTATTTTATATAATAAAAGAATATAAAAAAAATATATATATATAGCTTAAAATATATTAATTCTAAAAATATTAATTTTTTAATACTATTTATAGTATATATAGTAGTAAAAATAAATATAAGCTACTATTAAAAGTAGTAAGAAAAACGAAATAAAATATATAAATAATAGCTTAAATAAAATAACAATAAAAAAAATAAAAAACATAAAAATTATATTATTAAAAAAAGTAAAGCATATTAATTTTAATAATATTAGTTTTTTAATACTAATTAAAAAGCGCGGGTAGTAGTAAAAACGGAAAAAATTAGTAATAAAAGGTATAAGCAAGCTAAAACTAGAAAAAATTTACTTATTAACTAAAGTTAACGTTATATAATAAAATAATAAAAAGTTATATAATTCGAAAGCTTAAAAAAACCTAAGTTTAAAAATAACGCTTTTATAGCTTTAATTATAATACGCGTAGTGCTATTAGCGTAGAAAAGTAAAAAGGATTAAAAAACCTTATATATTAAAAAATTAACGTCTTTACGCTACTTTAATTGCGTAACCTGGGTTAAAAATATTAACATTATAGCAAAAATAGTATAAATTAATAGCTTTAGCAGCGTTAATAATAAATTTATTAAATTTTTAATATTAAATATAAAGCGTATAAAGCTATAAATAATTAAAAGTTTTAATATTAAAAGCAAAATTAGTAATAAAATTAAATTTAATAAGGTTAAACTAAGTAATAGTAAAACTAATAAGGTTTAATTAAATGGTTTAATTAAATAGTAGTAAAATTAGTTTATAAAAAAAGTTAATAATAGATTTTTTTTGTTAAATATATTTTATAAAAAATAAAAAAAAATAAAGAAAATTAATTATAATTAATTATAAATATTTATAAATAATAAAAATTTTTACTTTAACTAAGTAAATAATTCTAAATTATTATTTTATTTTAACTAGCTAAGTTACTTATTAGTTAATTAAGTATTACTTTAACTATGTGCGGCGCTGCTTGTAGAGTCTATCCTCGGAAAAACCACTCCGATGGCTTGTTGTTATATGTGCGCTTGAATATTTTCGTCCTAGTAATAGGAAGCCCGGTGTCCCTCTTCACATCGGCCAAATAGGTAATACAGAGCTTTGCTTCGCGGTACCACTTGAACATGGAATTAATAGACTCCGATTCCTCGGTGGCACTATTTTTATTGATGCAACATGTATCGATCCACATCCACTTAATGCCTTGAATCCGGGCAGTTTCGCATGCACCGCGGATTTTGCCAGCTTGAGGCGAACTGAGCGGCCTTGTACCTGTTCTGAGCTCTGCAGTATAATTCTTCAATTCGTCGAAGGCGATTTCCAGCCCTACCCAACGGTGCGACAGGATTGCATAACCCTCTTGGCGAAAACTACTTTGATCGCTATTGCGTAATTCAAAAGAAGTGGTGTCAAGAAGCCGCATGTTGAATTAATTAAGAATAATGTATGCTCTGATAACGCAAAATGTCTGCTAGTCGGATATGAAGCAGTAAAGTAAACAACGCACAAGAACCGTGAGCACGCGCGGTGACTGTAAATCTTATACAGGTAAGTACCTAACACCAGACGGTCGATGCATAATTACCAACGTTCTCCACTTTCGCCGCCCCCAAATACAAATATAGACAACAGGGGCATTAAGCCCGGCCAGACCTTTGAGATGTTACTGAAAAACTTTACGTCTCAATATGAAAAGTCATGTGCAGAGAGAGCATCTGACTGATAGAGGAAAGCACAGTGTGCAAGAACTTTAAGTCACTACTCCAGGTTTATTCTAAACTAATGTGGTACTCCGGGTTGGCCAGCGGAGGGGCCAAGACAAAGTTAGCATGGCTGTAAAAATGGTAACATGCACCTTATTCTTCTAATTAATTAAGAGTCTATTTACTACGGGATATCGCGGACAATATCTCTACGCCCGAAGCGGTGGCCCAGAGCGTTTTCGCAGAGACCAAGTACTGGGATCAAAGCCTAACGTGGCATCCTACGCATCACAGTATTCCCCGACCTTGCCATCGGCGAATAATATACATGCTTCAGTCGTTAAAGACAGGACTTCGGCCGTGAGGGGCAGAAACTACTGGTAAGGGTTTAATAGGTAGTCAGCCCCCATTGGCACTACGCGCACTCCATCCCTCACCTATCTAGCCCTACACTATGTAATTCTGGGACAAGTTCAATACAGTAGTTTCAGGTGTGAGATGGCAGACAAAGCGATCTACTATCTATAGATAGCCTACACAGTACATTAGATCTACAGTGCGGTAATGAAACCGATCGGCCTGTGGCCAAAATCAGAGCTGTGGCTTGACAGCGCCTTGAGCCCATGTTCTGCCCATGTGAGTTCTTTCGGAGCCTGCTACACGTCGTAACTATGCTTGATTTGGTAGAATATGGGGCCAGATATTGCACTAATATTGGAATCCTCAGGATCTGCTCAGGAATTCTGGAGGTGTACTACATATGTATTTACACGTGTAGCAACTGTAAGCGCTACGCTATCTTACATTAGTGAGTGGGGGTTTTAGTGGGATTCCGACGTCGCGAAGGCGGAGATCACGACGCATACTTTAGTTTTAATATATTCGGCTATAACCCGGATTTAAAATTTCGTGTCCCCTCATACTCGAAAACGCCGTCTCTATAAGAACGAAGAACGCTACTAGAAGACCATCTCTGGGCCGTTCGTTATGACTGTGTCCCATTTTGAATAACTAGAAAATCACGGCATTGTACGGCCCATCAAAGCGTCGAACTCTCATTCGGCTGAGTATTTGGTATCGTCTTAACTTAAGTCCGCAATGGCAGCTTCCAAAATCGTTCTCTTCGATCTAGGAAGCAGTGGCCCAAAAAACAAATCATGGAACTTGAACGCGTGGAAGAGTAGGTATGTCCCTGACGCCGACTTCAATTAGTACTCACCAATGTAGCCCGGTTCTTATTGAACTACAAGGGACTAGACTACGAAACAGAATGGGTATCGTTTTCGCCCCTTCCAAAACACCAAAGGTACGCAAGAAACTGACATTCTAGGCAGCTTGAATATCCAAATATCAGACCGAGGCTTCAAGAACAGTAAGTGGAATCTCTCACGGGCCTATCGAGTTACTACTTGGCGAGTGATGGCGGGTTAATGCATATAACCTAGCTTTCCCGAGGGTACAAAACTCTACACCATTCCTACAGCGATCATGCCCGATGGCACTTACATAATGGACTCGTGGAACATTGCAAACGCCATCGAGAAGGATCACCCCTCACCAAACCTGCACCTAGACTCACCTCTCAGAGAGAAAGTGGAAGGTCACTTAATAGACGGCCGCGCAGCCTTGAAACCTATCTACGTCCCGAATGTTATGAGACGTCTTTTGAAGGAGTGTAATCATGCCTACTGGCACGAGACTCGCTCAAAGATCGTGGGCATGCCTCTAGATCAATTTGAGAAAGAGCATGGCGGAGATGGAAAACCCTATAAGGCGGCCGCACCTCATTTTCAGGCCGTCACGGCCATACTGAAAGAGGATCCCGAGGGGCCTTACTTCATGGGCTCGACTATCAGCTATACAGACTTCATCTGGGCAGGGTTCCTCATTTTCTGCCGCAGAATTGGAGATGATGTGTTCCAATCGGTCCTAGAGGCTACGGGCGATGGGGCCGTACATTTGAAGCTCCTAGTTGCGCTTGAACGTTGGTCCGCGCGAGATGACCATTGATCGTCATCTCCCCCAGCTGGTAGCGTCGCATCACGAACGTGCTACTATAACGTACTATTATTAACTTTGTGGAATTACTTTACCAATTGAACTTTATATGTAGAAGCAGTTTATAGCTGTAGTCTTTGGAGCGTACCCTTAATCCCCGTGATATTAGTTGCCATAAGGCTTAAGATTGCACATACAACATAATTAACAAAGAGCTTTCTATAGCTATTCACTAATTATGGTCTAGTCTTACGCTTTTGCACTTACCAGTAACCGCTTCAAGAGAGCTGGATAATCCCACCCCAACCCCGCAGCTGCAAGAGCCGTAAGACTAGCTTGCTTTGATCTACCAGATCTACCAGGACCAGTCGTGTTCTGAGACTTTTTGTTAGAATCAACGACATGAGTATTAGAAACTTGAAAACCTTAGGCTGGCTGGTTTCTAGTTTACGTCAAAACGAGCAAACGGGGATTTCGGGCCGGAAGTAGAACGCCTACCGTCGATACAGATAGGTGCAATTATCTTCATGAGTTCGGCAACTGACTCACATTGTCGTTGTATATGTGCATATTCCGGACCCCTCGAATATTCATCGGCTGAGACCAGACGTGAATTAGCCATCACGACAACAACGCCATTGTACGGGGCAATATTGTGCTTACCCAAATGCGACCTACAGTGTCCTAAAGGGCTCTACAGCCAATGCCACACATTGGGCCTTAACAGCAGCTTAACAGCACTCTGCAGTCAGTGCGCGAGCTAGACGGCTAATAATGCGAAGACGGCCATCAACCCGAATGATACGGCTGCTAAGTTTGCATACGCATTAGCTCCTAACCCACCCTCGCATCCCGCGAACAATGCTAGTTCAATAGTAAAGCACCGCGTATTACACGAGAAGGCAAAGAGCTCTGGCGTCGTATTAGGCCCCGTCATTGGTTTCGTTAGGAATGGGCGCATATATCTAAACAAGGACGTAGACTTGGAGGCCAAAGGTGCCGTAGCGCAACGGGCCTCCCTAGAATAACGGGATAAGAAAAGAAGGTAATGGCGTATGGTCGTTTCATTGCGGAACGATATAGAAAGCTAGAAGCCGAGTAGGCCCAGTTCCGTGCGGTCCGCTCCTCGAATGCTAGTCATCTAATCGCTGCTAGACTAAGGTGATGGTAAAGTATGCTAAGTATTATGGGCTTTGGCGCTGGTTGGCTTATGACACAGTATCAGTATCCTGGCCGTCTAGTTTAATCTAAGTGTGTTTCCTATCTTTAGTAGAGTAAATAGAAGGTTCTACCGTGGTCATTCTGTTCTGATCTCTCTAGAGTCATTAAACCGCGCATCTCTGGAATGGTTTAAGATGGGCTGTCCACCTTTAGAAGTCCTACTCGGGAACTGTACTTATAAAATGAGGGACGAACTATTGACGTTTCAAGCTTACTGGGGCATAATAGTCTGCTTCGAAAGTCCCGTTGAATGATAATCGATTCTACAATCTTGCTCGTGTATCCTGCGCCGTCACAACAACTCCCCTTATACCCTTTTTTGCTCGATCCCGTAACACTCTCCTAAGAATTTTACCACTAGGGCTTTTGGGTATCTCTTCCACAAACTCAATCTCTTTGATCCACTTATGCCTCACTTTGTTCTTCTCCACATAAGTAAGGAGCGCGAGCCCGGTAGCCTCATCAGCTCTATGTCCCCGTTTGAGGACTACGAATGCCTTAGGTCGTTCACCAGCGCGTTCGTCCGGAACTGCTAAAATAGCACAGTCCTCAACCGCTGTATAGCCAAGTAAGAGGTCTTCGAGTTCGGCCGGGGCGACACCAATTCCCTTGACCTTTATCAGCTCCTTGATGCGATCGGTAATAGTGATGAATCCCTCGCTATCGATTACGCCCTGGTCACCCGTATGCAAGAAGCCGTCGGTGTCGAAGGTCTCCCGTGTAGCTTTCTCGTTATTCAAATACCCCATAACTACTTGTGGCCCTCTTGCCAGGATCTCACCTGGCTCGCCCACATCGGCCTCAGTTCCGTCTTCTTTTACCAGCTTGACCTCTGTGCTTGCGACAATAGTGCCCACCTTATGGGCATGGCGGTAGTCATATGCCCAGGGCGGGTGAGCCGTAATGCAAGAGCCGGATTCCGTCATGCCGTACCCCTGTTTAAACCCGCTTCCCGGGAATTTCTGTTTTAGAAGATGAAGAATCTCTTCGGAGATAGGGGCAGCGCCGCTCGATATACGTTTCACGCAGCGCAGATCGTACTTATTAACGATCGGATCGCGCACGAGGCGGATGAGAATAGGAGGCACGACAAGAATTTCGGGGATCTGGTACTCGACAATCGTCTTCAGCATCGTCTCCATGCTAAATGCCGGGATCATGATGACCTCGGCATTGATTACCAGCGGCAAGTGAAGGCCATGCACGAGACCGGTGATATGAAACATGGGTAGAACACCTAGAATTTTCTTGTGATCTGGCGGTGTGATAGGCTGCATCTGCACTAACTGTGCGATCACGTTTTGATGCGCGATCATAACCTATCGCTTATTAGTACGCTCTTGCTAGTTGGTTTAGGGAAGACTTACAGCTTTCGGTAATCCCGTTGTGCCGGACGAGAAACTGAGCAGTGCGCATACGTCCTTATTCTTCTTGCCGTCGGGCAACTTGGCATGCGTAGCCTGATTAGAAACCCCATATCGCTGGCCACTGTCGATAAGCTCCTTGATGGTGGTGTATCCCTCGACCTGACCCTCGAGGAGAAATATGTGCTTCTTTGGTATTCCGACATTCCTCGCTGCTTGGGCGGCAACGTCGATTGACGTCGGATGTGTGGCGATGAATTTAGCATTTGCTGTGCGGAGTGCGTATGTCATCTCCTCGACATTGTAAGCGGGTGACGCTCCGGACACCACACCACCTGCACACACCACCATCAGCATGTATCATCAGCAAGGCTGATCCATGTCTTCCGCGTGGGGAGAAGATGAATGAAGGAGCACGCGTACCGACACGCATAGCCGCGAACAGCATTACGGGATACCATATTGTATTCCGACTGAATAAGGACACGGTATCGCCTTCCTCTAAACTGTATTCTCTGACTAGCACAGTGGAGATATAGGTTGCTGCCTCCCTGACATCTTTCCATGAAACCCTCTCTTTCGTAATCGCGTCCACATAGCCGGCTAGCTGGTCTTCTGGATACTTATTCAAAGGACAAACGTTTGAGTCCTTTTCGAACAACCACTCCCATATAGTAACGTCCTCGGGAACTGTTAGCCGATTAGTCGGTGAGATTATAGGTACAGTAGGAATCGACGTTTAACTTGCACGAAATGTCGGGTTGCTTGCTCTTGAAGATGGGCATGACGAAGAAGCGAGTAAGCGGAAATTATAAGTAAAAATGGCTCGGAATGTTTCTCCTATTGAATACACAATCCAAGCTTCAACCAGGGGAATGCCGTTAACCAAATACTGTAGTATGTCGGTGAGGTGTGGAGATGCTTCCCCGCAACTCATCTACAGTACAGTACCTCGGCGCGGGGACCCCGATCTCTTGGTAGCTTAGATGAAACCCAATCTTCAGTTTAACATTTTGGGTTTAGATGCGGTATTAAGTCATGTTTGTGTAGAAAGGAAGGAAGATGGCTGGTAGCTAGCCGTGTACCTACTGATTGTAACATGCTGCTATGCAGAAAGTTCTGAAATGAAGAAATAGCGTGCTCACTTTCCCACACAGGCTATCATCGAAACTTCATATGTAGGTACGTATACCGGAGAGGTACAACGGACACTGTGTACTAATGCACCCCTAACTCCAGGGCTCTCTCCTTTACCAGGCACCTAACACTGGATAACAGTTCGAATATAGCTATATACACTTCCCGAGCACATTATGGCGCAGGTACTCCGTATAGGTTACGTGAGAAAATAAGTGATGAAGGGGCGTCTTATCAAGAGAGCCTGACCCCTTCAATTAATATACTAAGTACGAAGGTCGGGGCCTAAATTACCCAATATCTTTGGCGGCGGCTTATAATGTAAATAAAAAGTTCTATATACTGTCTGCCACACTTAACCACCCCCCCCCCTATTATTTTCCTGTTATTATTTGTTCTATAACAATATAAAAAACTATTAAATAATATTTAGTACATGCTAGTAGTTTAGCTATTTATAAAATTATTAAAGTTACTGTACGAAGAGTGCGCCGGTCCAAAGTAACCTTACTCCCCGATACCGACCAAGTACCTAAGTACTAAGTCCGCTGCAGTTATTTTGTATAGCGGTTAACACTACTAAACCTGCGTATATTTTTTTACCGCCTTCCTACCTAGTAGGTAATATATAATTCTGCTACCGTAAGTAGTAGGTGGGCGCACTGTGGGGTATTGCCAAGGATATTGGGTAATTTAGGCCCCGACCTTCGTACCTAGGTACTTACTTATGGGCTTGGCTAAATATCGGTAAGCCGGGTCTAACTCCGATATCGCCGAAGGTCAGTCCCAGGGTTACGGTAAACGCCACCCTCGACGGCGGCGGCGACCATGAACTCTATTGTCCCCGACAGAAGTGCTTGGAACCGGGCTGGCCGAGGGCAGGGAACGCTCGCTGCTGACCTGGCGCTTATACTCGTGGACGTCGATAGAAGAATCACGCAACATGTCGGAAAAACGGAAACGCGCCTCTGCCGATGATGCGTCGCGCTCGACAACGCTCAAACGATCTCGCCACGCCGCTGCGCCCGATCTCCTATCGCCTTTGTCCGACGAACTGCTCGTGCGCATTCTGTCGTTCCTCCCGCTGCACGACCTCTTGAGCCTCGCCCCGGTGTCCGACCGCTTTTACCATCTGTCGGGCGACTCTCAGATCTGGAAGCGTCTGTACTACTCGCGATTCGTGCTGCCGCGCGCCCTTCGTCTCCCCGGCTTTCGCAACGGCTCAGCCCGAGATGGCAAACTGCACTACTCGTCGCGTCGCGCCATATGGGCAGATGGTCGGAAGGGGGGATGGGTGGACATGCGCTCGGGGGAAAGAGATGACAGAGAGAGTCGCGACTGGAAGAGGCAATACAAACTCCGCCATAACTGGGCGAGGGGCAAGTGTGCCGTCGAAGAGCTACAGCTAGGAGACGAGTCCGCGTCCTCGGAGACTAGCAAACCGCCGAAGATGCTTGTCAAGGTGTTGGAGGGGATCGCCGTGACTGCCGATCCGGCCACTGGTCTTCGTGCATGGGATTTGAAGACCAAACAGCTCCTTGCGCAGGCTAGCTTGGGCGAGCATGGCTCTCGCGCACTGCCGAGCTGCTTGGCACTGGATGGCCGGTTTCTGCAGCAGAAATATCTGGATATCGCCCTTGGGTTCACAGACGGCGGTTTCAGCACATGGCGATTACACATCGAAGCAAGACAGATTGTCCAGAGATACAGACACGAGGGTTCGAGCAACGGTGAAATCATCGGCGTCGCCTTTTTGTACCCTTACCTGTTAACGGCGACTAAGTCTATCCTAATCTCTTTATACACATTTGATGCACCACCGCCACCACCGTCGAATCGTTTAGATGACGGTGAAGCGGTCGAACCTGACAGTGGAACAGAAAAGGGCCCCAACAGTGGAACTTTGCGAGGATTAGACACAGAAGAATCCGCCAAACGCGACTCGCCCAGAGAAAATGTGCCGAGCGAGGTGTTGACAAGAAAGAAAGATAAGTCGAAAACGCAGCTTTCTGCGCCATATCTTCTCACTTCTTTGAAATCACACACCTCTCGGGCCCCTCTGGCCTTGTCATTAAGGGAAACGGCTTCGAGCATTGTCGCTTCAATAGCGTATAGCTTCTCCGCTATCCGAGGATGGTCATTAGGTATTCAGGAGCTACATATACGCCCTACCAAGAGGAGGTTAAAATCACATCCCGAGATCACAACGACACAGCTGGCATATACCCTGCCTGTCAACAGAATATCGCGACATGTGCCTTCCCCTCCTTCATCACCGGCGAGACAGTCGCGGTCCAATGCAACACACACCGAAGAAAACAACCCAGAAGTCCGGCCGGATGGGCCAATAAGCCTCTCATACACGCACCCCTATTTGCTTGCTACATTGCCCGACAACACGTTGATATTGCATCTGTGCACATCGAGCTCGTCGTCGCTGTCGATATCGCCGGGCATTCGACTCTGGGGCCACACATCAGGCATAAGCGATGCCGAAATCACGGCACGGGGCAAGGCGGTGAGCGTGAGCTCCCGTGGCGAAGAGATCCGCGTATGGGAGCTAGAAGGGCGGACCAACGGCCGGAGTATCGAGGTTCGACCTACTACCAAGACTACGAGCGGGGGTGCCACCATTCATGAGCATCTGATCGATCAGTGGGATGATCGGCGAAACTGGGTTGGCTTTGATGACGAGATGGTCATCGTCCTAAAAGAGTCCAGTGAGGGAAGGGAGAGCCTTTTAGTTTACGACTTTACGTGAAGAACGAGATACCCATCAATATGAATAAATATGCTGTTAAAAACCCTTGTCGGGGGTGAATCGATTTTCCGTTGATGCCACCGCTAACCTATTTCCTCTCATATACCGGGCCCTAGGTGCATAATGCGACACAGCAGTGGCTGGCGACGAAACAACGAGGACCCCAAGCCTCACGTCGTGATGTGTATCATTCTCGCACAATTACCTACCTAGTTAGTTAATAACATGCCTTGAAAATGATATAGCGACAGGGCAGTTCCACTGTCATGGAACAACAGGCAGCCTAAGCCCTTTCGGGTGCCGCGGACTCCGCTTCTCTTCTCGCTGCCATCCGTCTGACCACAAGAACGGCATGTTAATGGGTTGACTTGGTTGGTCGTCAGTCATTGACAGGGTTAGCGACGACGAAGGCAGCTCGTGACAGGTCCTCGATCGGTTGTTACGCAAGACAGGCCTCTCCTTTATGCATCCCTTCTACTTCAAACAGCTTCTTTCTCTTGGTAGCCCTAACCCCGGGACAAACGCCGAACACGTCATAGTGGCATGGAGACCGAGATGGCCGAGAGTCGCGACGGGTCTCCCCCAGCCTTGAGTCGGAGAGCAGTAAGTGTTTCTTCTTACTTCTTTCGGGCCCCCGAGGACCCCGTAGCATTGTGTGTGTGCTTGTGTATGTGTGCTGTCTCGGCGTGCCGGCATCACATTCACGCCACACGATGCTACCTGGACACTTATACCCGCATGAAGACCGTACAGTAGTAGCAGTAGTACTTGTCTCGTAGCGACTTGGCTGATGATATTGAGATAGTGTGACCAATGCCGCCTGAGGAAGGTGAAGATTCAATTTCCCAACCCGAGAGGCTTCAATTGCTCTTGCATGAATGGAACGAGGACTGACAGGTCAATGTTCTTTCTCCTGACAGATTCGCTGTGACAAAGAAACGCCTTGCTCCAACTGCCGCAGCGCCAGGCGGTCGTGCAGCTCCACGGGTGCGGGACAGAAGCCCAAGGAGCCGCGCCAGCGAGTCCTGATTTCCAGCCAGTAGTATGTATACTCCTTATGCGAGGCCTGTGAATGCCTTTCCCAATCGGAATCCTGTCATACCACATAGCGTTGCATTCGTAGCGGCCGTCGCGCCTGTATGAGTGGTACTGGGTAGGTACCTATCAAATCAAATAGCTCACTGACTGGCTTCCTCTTCTCGTGCAGTGAGCGTAAAATCGATCAGATAGAGGACCGTCTAGCGGGTATCGAGACTCTTCTACAGCAATTGGTCTCGGCTCGATCAACCCCTGGCGTCGAAACCATTAAGCCAACCAGCTCTACTAGCCATGGCCAGAGTGGGCGGATGCATGGAACCAGGACCTTGCGAGCGTCTGCCCCGAGATTCGACAGAACGCCGCCGGCCACATCGGAAAAGGGAGGTGATGGCGACAACTCCACCCTCTTCGACCCCGAGGATGCGGAAACCTTCGAAGGCAATTCGTCACTTGCGGCCCATACAGCCTTTGCCTCGGAATTTTGTAAGCAATTAAACGATGCCCTATCGCGAACCATTCTCCATCATACTTTGAATAGGCTTGGTGACTGTACTATACCCTTCATGTCCGAATGCAAAGTGGGAAAGGAAAATACATCGGCCCATTTGCCGTTCTAAAACACTTGAACTATTCAAACTGATAGACGCCGGTTCCATCACAGTGGCAGACGCAGTGCGCAAGACGACGCTCGGCGATGGCGGGAGCATCAACCCCAAATTCGACGCGGCGCTGAACTCGCTACGGCAGATCATCAACATGCAGAACCGGAGCCGGCAGCGGTCGACGGCTAGAGTATGGTCGCCGGGGCCGAGTTTCACAAACCCTGTACCGGAAAACGAGTCCGACGACGACTACCCGCCAAATCGTAAAAACTTCCCGAGGGTGAACCTCCGAGACCTCCCACTCCCCCCCATGGCGCTTGTTCGCGAGCAGTTGAATGAGATGAAACGTAAGACCTACTCCCCCCCTTATTGCGTGCCCTCCCCATAGTAGTAGTAGATCTATCTGCGCCCCCCATCTCAAACATGAAACAAAACAAGGCCAAGCCTAAGTTGACGTCGGACTGACTGACTGACTGACTAACTGACTAACTGACTAACTAACTGACTAACTGACTGACCGACTGCCCTGTTCTAGACGGCCCGGTGCCGGTGATGCTCGCGATCCTGTATACGTTCATCGACTACGAGCACTTCGCGGACCGGTGTCGACAGCTCTACTTCGCGACGGAGGGGGCATCGGAGGCGAGTTTCATCATTGTGAACGCGGGGTTTACGTACATCTTCTTCGAGGCATCCTTGAACGCGGTCGACGCGACCAAAAAGGCGCGGTACGAGGAGTGTCGGGCCACATCGCAGAATAACCTCGAGATCGCGCTGGCGCAGCTCAACATGATGATGCCGGCGACGGCCGAGAACATCGAGGCGCTGCTAATGGGGGTATGTGATGCGATACGATGCGATGCGTGTTTTTTTATTTGAGTTATGACACACGGTAGTCGAGTTGCTGCGGACAGCCAGCACCATGCTGACAATCAAACGACACAGGCTTGCTTCTGCATCGATGAATCACGGGCCTCAGTCGCCTGGATTCTCGTGTCTAGAGCAGCGCACAGTACGTCCCATCCCCCTCCGTCGCCGTAGTACATAGGCACTTATACACCACAACTGACACGCCCCTTTTCCTCTCTCTCCGCAGTGTGTCGCACGCTAGGCTACCACCAGATCCACAGCATGAAAGACGACATGCCGCAGACCAAGGCCGACAAGTCCCTGCTGTTCTGGTGCACGTACATGCTGGACAAGGCGCTCTCGCTGCGTCTAGGGCGGGCATCGGTGCTCCAGGACTACGACATCTCGCTGCCGCACGTGACGCCCGACGCGAAGGCCGCGTACCCGGGCAAGGAGGTGATGACGCTCTGGATCCAGCAGGCGCGGGTCCTGGGGCGCATCTACGAACGGCTGTACTCGCCCGGCGCGCTGCGACAGCCCGAGGCGGCGAGGATCGAGCAGGTGGCGGTGCTGGCGGCCGAGCAGCAGCGGCTGATGGCGTCGACCGTGTCGCTGCTGAACGAGTTCGGCCCCGCCGCCGAGGGCGAGGCGCGCATGTTCTTCATCACGCTGAAGTCGGACGAGGTGTCGTTCCTCTCGAGCCTCTCGCTGACCTACCGCGCGCTCCCTCCGACTCCCAACGGGCCGCACAGCCGCACGTTCTCGACGGAGTGCGTCGAGAGCGCGCGGGCGGCCATCGCGAGCCATCTGGAGGCCACGGCGCTCATGTCCGACGAGCAGTCGCTCAAGATCGTGTACATCCACTGGACCATCCTGTACGCGCCCTTCATCCCCTTCATTGTGATTTTCTGTCTCGTCATCGAGACGTCGGACGCGGCGGACCTGGCGCGCCTGCACGCCTTCGTCACGTCGCTGGAGACGGCGTGCGAGGTCTCCTCGTCCGTCCGCAAGCTGCACCAGCTCTGCCACGTGCTGTACACCGTCGCCGCGCTGTATGTCGAGGCCAAGGCTGCGCAGCCCGTGGGCGGCGGCAGTGAGTTTGACGTGTATCTGTCGCAGTTGGGGTTCATGCCCGTGGATGAGGCTGCCGGTGGCATGACGGGTATGCCGCCGGGGGTCGTGGGACTGGGGGAGGATGGAAGAGCGGAAGGGATGGCAATGCAGGCCAGTTCGCTGGAGGACTGGTTCTCGGGGAAGAATTACATGATGGGGCTGTTGGAGGAAGATCTGTCGGGGATCAACCCCGTCGGGTGGCCTTCATGATTGGGGAGGTACAGTATATTTGTATTTGTAGATATAAGGATTGCTGCGTGGGACTCTCTGTATTAGCCAGCGCGAATTATGTATATGCCATGAAATGCCACTCGATCACGTCGAACACGGTGATAAAACGACGACAAAGGGAAGTCTTGATTTGATTTTGCACTCGCACCCGTGTTGATGTATGCAGACTCTAGCATCCTTCATCGACATTTCCACCATCAATCACATTTTGCTTGTTTGATCTATTTATGTACAGTACACGCCATGTGACGCCCTTTTGCTTCTCTCACCCTTCCTCCTCGCACCGACGCACCCGTCTATTTCCCCAGCCCCTCGGCCTCGAGCTCGCGCTCGGCGGCGCGGTAGTACTTGGCGGTGTCGACGCCGTGCTGGTTGTGGTGGACGAAGTTGAACCAGGGCAGGACGGACATGAAGAGGGCCGAGTAGCGGGACTGGCGGGCGGCGACGCCCTGTAGGTGCGGCGACAACTTGCTCTCGCCGTACAGGGGCTCGCCGGCCTTGACCTTGTCGACCATCTCGCGCATGTCGAGCTCGACCTCGCGGGCGTTCTCGGTCATGCCGTAGAACCTCACTGCGGGCCAGAAGTGCACGGTCAGCATTGCTATCGCATCGTCGGGACACGGAGGCATAGCGGGCAACGGGAGGGGCATCGTCACGTACGAGTCGACCTCTGGTAGAAGTATAGGAATCCGCCAATGGCGCCGAGGACGCCGGCGAGACGCATGGCCTTGGCGAAGCCTCCGCGGCCGACCTGCGAGGGGGCGAAGCGCTCCATGGCGTACAGGAGACCCGGGCCGGCGGCTCCCGCCACGATGCCGTGCGCGTAGTCTGATGGCCGGGCGTATCCTACCACCCGCTTGAAGTGTCTATCGACGGGGTAAATGTCACATGTCAGCGGGAGAACGCATGTATCGCGTGGATTCGTGGGGGAAGACGGGGTCCGGGTCGGTGGTCGTGGTCGGATGAGGATGAGGATCAGGATCAGGATCAGGATCGTTCTCGGTGTTCAACGTACGGGTCATTGTCGATGAGCTGTCGAGGGTATTAGCAAGCCACGTCTTGTCACTCGGGGTCTGGTGGCAGGGCTGACGGGATAGTCGGTCTTGATGACCTTGCTGGGGATGTAGGTCTGCTGCGGCGTGGGGGTGGCCATGTTGTTGCGAGTCAATTGCGCTGCCCAACAGCTCCGATTGCTGTTCTACAATGCTGCTGCTGCTCGAGGTCTATGCCGAGCTTCAGGTCGCGAAGGCGAAGGCGAAGGCGAAGTTAGGAAGAGAGGATTAGGTAAGCGGTTGTTCTTCGGCTGTCTGACAGCTGGGAGGATACCTGGTACGTACCGATGGAACACCTTTCGAGTTAGCGCAAATAGGTACGCAAAGTCTAGCCCCACTATCCAAGCTACAGCCCCACCATTTCCACTTAGACGCGCTTTGAGCAGCGAGACGCGTTAAAGTAAAGTGTAGGTAGATAGATTCAATTCCTACACTCACTTCATCGGGGTGCACATTCGAACCAGCACGCCGAATAGCGTGGTATATCGCTACAGATTCACACAAAACATGGCTTCCCGATTGGCGTCGAGGCCATCTGCACCCCCCGCAAATCCCGCCAACGCTCTCGACAACTACGACGTCGACGACGACCCCTTTGCCGATTCTGGAGACGACGCAGCTCGGAAAGACGGAAACCCAGATGCACAGTCCAAGAAACGGAAGGATGCGACCGGCCTCGGCATCGATGAGGCCGTGTCCGTCAGCAAGAAGCCAAGAGTACCACGGGTTAAGCTGGACGAGACCCGGCTACTGTCCGACAACGGGATACCCAAGCTGCGGAGCAAGGCCAAGAATCTCAAATTCAAGGGGAAAGGGCACGAAGTACGCATGCCACCACATAATATCTCCGTAGTGTGCGCGCCATTGCTCACGTGTCACGCTTAACAGTTCTCCGATACGGCCCGGCTGCTGTCGTTCTACCAGCTCTGGCTCGACGATCTCTTCCCCAAGGCCAAGTTCCTCGACGCGCTGAGCATGGTCGAGAAGGCGGGCCACAAGAACCAGATCCGGCTGAAGCGCATCCAATGGATCGACGAGGGGAGGCCGAGACCCGCCGGATTCGACGACGGCGACGGCGACGGCGACGGCGACGACAACGACGACCTCTTCGGCGACGACAACCAGCCTGAGGAGCGGGACCCGGCCATGTTTCCGGCCCGTGTGGCTCCCATATTCCAGAACGGCTTGGACAAGCGCGCCAAGACGCCGGCCGGAGACGACCCATTCGCCGACGAGGACATCTACGGTGCGAGCCCTAGGCGACCGACCAACACGGCGCCTGCTGCTGCAAGTGGCGCTGACGCCCATACTCACGGTGAACCTGACGAGGATGACCTAGACGCCCTGATGGCGGAAGAGGAGGCGCAGCGAACGGCGTCCACCTCGATATTTGGAAATGGAAAGACGACGCACACAATGCAGACACGGCGTGGGCCAGACGAGGATGATGATCTAGATGCGCTTATGGCGGAGGCAGAAGCGGAGTCATCTGCCACAAAACCCACAAAGTCGGTAAGCCACAGGCCCGCGGCAAGGGTCGTGATAGACGACGAGGACGAGGACGACCTGGATGCGCTCATGGCCGAGGCGGAAGCTCAGGGCCCGACGGCGAAAAAACCGCCGTCGCCTAAACCCAGCACATCAAGCACGAAAGAGGGCGCGGCCGCGACTCACAATGTAGATGAGGATGAGGAGGCCGCCATGGCCGAGATGGACGGAGAGATGGATGGACTATGGTAATGGTAATTACAAGCGTGTGTGTTATCTACGAGAGCATTGCGTGGCGTTTATGGGTTGGGGAGGACCACTTGTTATTAGCAGCATTATGATGGTTTACGAGCCTGCGCCTCTCTTCATAAGAATGAGGAGTCTGATCACGAACACACCAGCGCAACCATTTCTTCTGGTTACGCCATGTCGGCCTTCATATAGATGTGTGTAAACTAGGTACCGTCGAGTCGCTGTGAGAGGTACGGCAGGCTACGCGATACGAGGGTAGGTACTGTAGAAAGGAGAGAGCGGGGTGCATAGGGGCAGCGTTGTGACGTGTTTGGCGGGGTAGCTTTGGCCAACCGGCGCTAGCAATAGGCTGTCAATAGCTAAAGCGACACGCCTAAATCCCTGGCCATGTGCCCCGACATGTGCCCCGACATGTGCCCCGACGTGCCCACTGAAGATCCTCGATATCCATCTCCAACACCACCTGCGCCTTCAAATCCTTCGTTACCCGTCGTCAAAAGTTCCAACTCTCCGGTTTTGCTGACACTGATCCCGACCTTTACCAATCTGCATGTGGTAAACGGGGCCGGTCTAGAATAGAGGTCCGTCGCCATTGTCACCGGCATCGCCATGGCGTCTACGGACGGCCCAGGGCTTGTTGAAGCCATGCAGAAGCTTCACCTCGTCGATCCCGCCAGCGACTTCAACATCGACGACATCCTGTTCCAGCAGAGACCGAGGAAGCGCGCCAGGCAGGACGCCGCCGAGCTCAAGGCCGAGCTCGAGCAGAAGTACCTCACGCCCTCCAACACCTTCTCGCCCGAGTGGCTCAACCGCCTGCAGCAGCGCTGGGACAGCCCGGCCGACCTCACCGAGCTCTTCCGCATCGCGCCCACGCAGACCCGCACCGTCA
Organism: Xylaria longipes; assembly: GCA_025201785.1. Classification (NCBI taxonomy): domain Eukaryota; kingdom Fungi; phylum Ascomycota; class Sordariomycetes; order Xylariales; family Xylariaceae; genus Xylaria; species Xylaria longipes. The sequence goes on from MU619765.1 coordinate 27,832, forward strand.
CGCGCTTCCAGCGCCACGGGCTCGAGGGCAGGGTCACCGGCTACAAGAACGTCACCGTCCCCGCCAACAGCGCCACCGCCAAGAACTCGACCTCCCTGACGCGCAAGCCCGGCAACCGCGCCGACTTTGTGCGTGGCGCCGCCGGCTTCTTCCCCTTTGCCCCTGGTGGCCTGGAGGGCGTCGAGGCCGCTGCCGCCGTCGAAGAGCAGATGTTGCGGTCTACCGCCGCCACGACCGACGGGACCAAGAGTAGGCTTGAGCGCGTCATCCGCCTCGGCGCCGAGGGCGGTCTTCTCGAAATCGCCCCGGGTCTAGATCGCGGCATCGACTTCAGTAAGAAGTCGGCTGTCAACGAGAAGGAGGCCAAGGCGATCGAAGCCGAGCTGGACCGGGAACCGGAGGATAGCCCGGAGAAAGAGGAGGTCAATGGCCACGCCGACACCGTCAACGGCATCGAAGACGAGCCGAATGATGACGACAACGACGACGATGATGACGGCGAGGATATCGATGCCTTGCTGCCTGTCGAGTTCCCGGCCTTGGAGCCGCATGCGAACCTGGCCGTATCGAGCGCGAGAAAGGCTGGCCGGGAGTGGGCGCATATGGTTGATATCAATAGAGATATACCCAATTTTCGAGAGTTAGTGCCCGATATGGCGAGAGAGTGGCCCTTCGAACTCGACACATTTCAGAAGGAGGCTGTCTACCACCTGGAGAACGGCGATTCCGTCTTTGTGGCGGCCCATACTTCGGCCGGCAAGACGGTCGTGGCAGAATACGCCATTGCTCTGGCCGCGCGCCACATGACCAAGGCTATCTACACGTCGCCCATCAAAGCCCTCAGCAACCAGAAGTTCCGAGACTTTCGTGAGACCTTTGACGAGGTGGGCATCCTGACTGGCGACGTCCAGATCAACCCCGAAGCGAGCTGTCTGATCATGACGACGGAAATTCTACGTAGTATGCTCTACAGGGGCGCCGACTTGATTCGCGACGTCGAGTTCGTTATTTTCGACGAGGTCCATTACGTCAATGATTTTGAGCGAGGCGTGGTGTGGGAAGAGGTGATCATCATGTTGCCTGAGCATGTTACGCTTATTCTGCTTTCTGCGACGGTACCGAACACATACGAGTTCGCTTCCTGGGTCGGAAGGACGAAGCAGAAGGACATCTACGTCATCTCCACACCGAAGCGGCCGGTGCCTCTCGAGCATTATCTCTGGGCCGGCAAGAACATACACAAGATTGTGGACCATCAGAAGAACTTTTTGGAGAAAGGCTGGAAAGAAGCTGATCAAACCATGCGTGGTAAGGATAAGGCCCTCCCAACCCCAGGCGCTCCACGGGGTGGAGGCAACCAGCAGCGCGGTAACCAGAGAGGTGGTGGCGCTCGAGGCGGCAACCAACAACGTGGCGGGCAGCGCGGCGGTGGCCAGTCGCGAGGCAGAGGCGGTCCTCCACGAGCCGGACATGCGCCCGGTCATATGGGTCGCACAGGACGACCAGGTGGTTTCACATCAGTTGCGCAAGATAAGAACCTGTGGGTCCATCTCGTGCAGTTTCTGAAGAAGCATAGTCTGCTGCCTGCCTGTATTTTCGTCTTTTCCAAGAAGAGGTGCGAGGAAAATGCGGATGCTCTCAGCAACCAAGATTTCTGCACCGCTCAGGAAAAGAGTCATATCCACATGATTATACAAAAGTCCATCGCACGCTTGCGGCCGGAGGACCGCGTCTTACCTCAAATTATCCGTATGCGCGAGCTTCTCAGCCGAGGAATCGCCGTCCATCACGGCGGACTGTTACCCATTGTCAAGGAAATCGTCGAGATCCTCTTTGCTCAAACGTTAGTCAAGGTACTTTTCGCTACGGAGACCTTTGCTATGGGCCTGAATCTCCCGACGAGGACCGTGGTATTCTCGGGCTACCGAAAACATGACGGCCATTCATTCCGTAATCTACTTCCGGGCGAGTATACCCAAATGGCAGGCCGAGCTGGTCGTCGCGGACTTGATCCCGTGGGATCTGTCATCATCGTTCCCCCTGGAGGTGGCGACCAAGCACCGCCTGTAGTTGATCTTCAGAAAATGATCTTGGACCCGCCTAGCAAGCTGCGGTCCCAGTTCAGGTTAACCTACAACATGATTCTAAACTTGCTTCGAGTGGAGGCATTAAAGATCGAAGAGATGATTAAGCGCAGCTTTTCCGAACATGCCACCCAGCAACTCCTACCTGAACACGAGAAGGCCGTGAAGCTGTCTGAAGCAGATCTCGCCAAGATCAAGCGGGAACCATGCGCTGCCTGCGACGTGGCCATGGATCAGTGTCACCAGGCAGCCATGAATTATAAGCAACTAACACAGGAGCTATACAAGGGTCTCGTGGGTATCCCTATAGGCAAGAAGCTATTTTCCCAGAAACGCTTGGTTGTTTGGAGCAAAGAGGGTGTGCGGACTCCTGGCATCCTACTGAACGAAGGTGTCAGTACCAAGGTGTCGGGCGGTCAACCGACAGTCCACGTATTCGAGTTCAAGACGGGCAGGGAAACGCGAGACTCGTCTGACATACTTCCCTTCGTGAAGGGATTCAGACCACTCCTCAAAGCGTTGCCTCAGCAAAAGAGAAATATCGTAGCTAAAACACTCCATGTCCCTTTGAGCGACGTCGAATGCCTCACGGCGACACTTGTGGATGGCATTATTCCCGAGTTCTTCCAAGGCGGTGAAGGTAGAGTTAAAGCCAAGGATAAGATGCTGAAGATTTGTAAGAGTTGGGAGTCGGACATTTGGGACGAAGTGAGCTTCTCGAAGATCAAGAGCTTGAACTTGCAGGAAATCATCCAAAAACGCCAGCAAGAGACTGTGAGCATTTCGCAAACAGCCACCATGCAATGTCCCAAGTTCTTGAAACATGTAAGACCCCTCTATCAATTTACTTTCGCGCCGAGTCAGATGACTTGTCTAATATCTTGGCTATTTCGACTGCAAGCAATTTCGATGCACGACTAACACTATCGCAGTTCGCCATGTGCCATGACCAATGGCTTATCAAAGAGCACATCTCCTCCTTGCGTCAAGCTCTCTCAGACCAAAACCTTCAACTTCTTCCCGATTATGAACAACGCATCGAGGTTCTCAAGGACCTCTCGTTTGTCGACGCGGACACCCGTATCCAGCTCAAAGGCAAAGTAGCCTGCGAGATTCACTCTGCGGACGAACTAGTCCTCACCGAACTTATCCTGGACAACGTGCTCGCCGACTACGAACCCGCCGAAATCGCGGCCTTGCTCTCCTCATTCGTATTCCAGGAAAAGACGGACTCGGTCCCAAATCTCACGGGAAATCTTGAGCGGGGCATGAAGACGATCATCGAGATCAGCGAGAAGGTGAACACGGTACAGACAGATCGGCAGGTGATCCAGAGCGCCGAGGACAGCAACGACTTTGTCTCGCGGCCGCGGTTCGGGCTCATGGAAGTCGTGTACGAGTGGGCGCGGGGCATGAGCTTCAAGAACATCACGGACCTGACAGACGTGCTCGAGGGCACGATTGTGCGGACCATAACGCGACTAGACGAGACGTGTCGCGAGGTCAAGAACGCGGCGCGCATCATCGGCGATCCGGAGCTCTACCAGAAAATGCAGACGGCGCAGGAGATGATCAAGAGGGATATCACGGCCGTCGCGAGCTTGTACATGTAAGGAACTTGCTAGACATTGCCAACGACATCGAATACGACGTATGAGTCCTGTAGGAACAGTGGATGATGAAAAGTAGGTATGGAACTAATCGACTGCCTGCATACCAAGGTATGCTAGGAGTTAAACCACGAGCTTATGATGTAGTTGAAGTATCATGGCTCTCGACACGAAATTAGACAAAGAGAAAGAAATACAGTAAAAAGAACATTGACTGATGGCTAGAAGCTGAGGTGAATCTTATTGTTGTCCTATTTTCTTCGTTAACTAGTATCTATCCGTTTCGCCTACAATAGACAGTGAGTTTACTTTATAATTTCGTGTCTTCGTGTCTGTTTCGCTAAAGGTCTAGAGTCATTATAGTTCCGACCGGACGACTCAAATCAATGAGTTCAGTATGTAGATATTGATTGATTGTAATATTATGAACCACGAAAACCCAGCCAAGCGATGCCATCGCCAGTCTACTACAACTTTTCAAGCGCCGCCAAGTTGTGACCTATGATCCTAACTCAAACCCTCCTGCTGACCTTATTCCGAGCCTCCAAATACACTAATTCGTCGCGCATGAAAATCTCTGTGACTTGACCCAATTGCACATGACGGTGCCGACACAGCTGCAGCACAGGCACGCCTAATTACACCGCCTCATCGTCAACATTACTCACTCACTCAACCTCACACGGGAGGACAGAACATGTGGTGCCTATCCCGACAAAAGGGCAGACGACTCACCTTCCTCTGCCTATCGGCGTTGTCTACCCCGTCGATGCACTGAAGCGTCTGCGCATTCCACCGGAACTCGTTGTAGCATGCGTTGGCGTCGATGACGGCAGCGCAGTCGTCGCTGGCAATCATCTCCTGCGTACAGGTCTGCGCTTGGCCGAACGCCAGAGGAGCGGCCGAGACGAGCACGAGCGTGATAACTGAGAGCTTCATGGCTGACTGGGTTAACGGGACGGGAACGAAAAGATTGCGAAGATGGTATGGGTTGGTCTGCCGACACAGATTGATGATATGCACGAGTGGAACTTGTGATTGTCGGATACGCACGTCTTCGGGATCCCATTTAGATGATGTCAGAACAAGTTATACTGACTATAAATACCACGACTGGCGATTTGACATGGTGGCCTCGTTTGATACGTCGGCGGTTTCCTGGTTTGCTTGCTCGACTTGCCACATTTAGCCGAGCATATGACGGCACTTGAGCTCAAAAATAGAAACGAGTGTCGAAAGGGGACTTGGAGTCGTTTCTATTCGTCGGAAAATATATTGGCCTAATTAAACACATCTGCTTTTCTTCGGGTGCATATAGCAGGACCTGAATTGGGAGGAAGCTGTCTGATAGGGGAGGTGTTGACATATCCAAACCCCGAGTTGTTCGCCACCTGCCTACGTAAATGAATATTTCTAATAGATAGCCACCAAATACACGGAAGCTTGGTAAACAGTCGCTTTTGTCCTCGGCTCACCGTCTACGAGCAGAGTCCAGACCCACGAGGCAATACTTCATATTCAGGGGCTGAGCTGCTACGTGATAGAGACAACCAAACAAATATCGACTTCCAGGTTACCACGACAAACTGTACACAACAGGCTACACATTATTACCACAGTAGAAAACAAGGTTAAGAGTACTCATTTTAATAATGTGAAGGAGGTGTCGTCGGTCAAGATAGGCCAAGAGCATCACGGCATTGGCCTACAAGTCCCGAGCCAGTCATGTTTCTCCACATTAACCGGTATCAACGAACGACTTCGCTCGCCAATAGCAGGAAGTTCCGATATTGAGCAACAGATTAATCCGAGTCTGGGCATCAGGATGGCAGTCTGTGGAAGAAGACAGACTACGGCAGTAGCTCTTGCGGGAGCGTCTAGTCGTTGTTGATATGGGCCGGGGTGTGGCTATGAATGAAGATGAGCCCTCTTCTACGTTGTCGACTGTAAACCTCGCGACACGGTCACAATTCCCGAGTTTATTTTTCGTCTAGCCTACTCGTCTTGCAGATAGACATTGTGGTCGCAGAAAGACAGACGCCAGAATGCCATTGAACAGCTTCATCGCAGCCCTAGGGCTGTTCGCGCCCGCAAGCGCTCTGCTCCGGTTCCCTTGCTCGCAGCTTACCGTCCAACGCCTTGATCCTCTCGTCAACCCGGGCCAGAATCCCTCGGCCCATCTTCATCAAATTGTCGGAGGAGTGAGTAGCTCTTTTGGTAAAAGTTTCAATGGTACGGACCATGCTGAGATGCTATAGAACTCGTTTAACACAACCATGGATCCCGTCACCCATGATCTCGCGTCACTCTCTACCTGCACCACCTGCCAGTTCAGTGAAGACTTCTCAAATTATTGGACTGCGGTTCTCTAGTTAGTCATTTCCCGCCCTGTGCCCTTTGTTCTCGGTTAAGGGTGCGCTTCCGATATGACATGCTTAGGTGACGACCACTAACACCAAATGTTGAAGTTATCGTCACAAGAACGGAACATTCAAGCGAGTTCCACAGATGGCCCAGGATAACTCGCAGAACCAGGGCGGCATGGTATGTACCAGCTAAAAATATCAGCTAAATATCCCGGACTCCGCTGATGCCTCCAACAGATGGTCTACTACATGACGGACGCGCTCTTCGACACGGCGCAGAAGTCCACCGTGACAGCCTTCAAGCCCGGTTTCCGGATGCTGGTCGGCGACTCGACGTACCGCAACCGCGACGACTCGCGGAAATGGCGGCAGCTGACGTACACGTGCATGCAAAACGCGGCCACGCGGGCGCCCGAGACGGTCAACTTCCCGACCAAGGCGTGCCCGTACGGCATCATGGCCAACCACCGGTTCCCGACGTGCTGGGATGGCAAGAACCTGGACTCGCCCAACCACCAGGACCACGTCGCGTACCCGGAGAGCGGGACCTTCGAGTCCGGGGGGCCCTGCCCGGCCACCCACCCGGTGCGGCTGCCCCAGGTCCTCCTTGAGACTGTGTGGGACACGCGCCAGTTCAACAGCATCGACGCCTCTGATTTCGCCGACGGCAACCAGCCCTTCGTGTGGTCGAGCGGTGACGCGACTGGTTTCTCGGACCATGCTGATTATGTGTTCGGGTGGAAGGACAACGCCCTGCAGAAGGCCATGGACGGTCACACGTATGTGTCGGCGCCCATGCTCAAGACCCAGACCGTCCAGCTACAGAACCAATGCAAGGTCGCCGATAAGGTTAATGAGCCCATCGATGGATGTAAGTCGTGATTCACTGACTCCTGCTTGACCTCTGTGAAAATACGTTGAACTCTCACTGATCCATCCGTGCTTTAGGGCTGAGTGAACTTCCTGGCACCAACCCTGTTGTTAAGAGGGAATTTAGGGCTTGAGGAATGGACTTGCTTAAGACCAGAATGCGAGAGTGTGCCATGCCTCTAGTTCTCTGTTTTCAGCGCTTGCTTGAGATTATGCAGTAACCTTAGTGATGCATATGTAGTTAGTTTAAAGAATGCTTTTTGTCAAAAACTCGTATAATATGCTTCTGAGTTAGTAAAGTGGTGGTTTTCCCAACACAGCACGATTCACTGCATTGTAACGGTGCTTGAATCGTATTGAGGTAACTAAAATGTCTTCTAGAAATTAGAACTAGATGGATCACATATCCATTATCCAGCCCCTGGTCAAACGTCATTTAGCGGACTGCATCCTCTGATCGGCGTGCCTGTCAGCCTAACCTACTGTAGTTCTACTCCCGTCGCGCAGCGCAGCGTTACTTACGTTCTACGACAGTGCCAATCACACAAAAGCTGCCTTGAACTTTCCACTTCCTCTTGCCTCAGTGCTCGAGATGCCGCAAACCGTGTACCGGCGTCCGTGGCCGCAATGGCTCGTCCTCGCAACCAGTCTCCCACTCACCATTGCTTGGCTCATCCTAATTCTCACAGAGGGGGCCACTTCACGACCAGCGCTGATCGTCGGACCGACCGATGTTCTAGTGCTATTGGTCTTCACCATCCTCGACCCCGAGACCACCATCACCAGCCGCAAAGCCCTCTCTGATGGTACTGTGGTGAAGGTTCGGCGGCCGATCGTCGGGTTTAAGAGATATGAATCGCCGCTTGGGTTGACCGGTGGTTACGAAGTTAGAATTGATGGGTTTCGGTACGAGCCTGCCTATGTCCGGATTTAGGACGCCCTTGTACCAGTGTCTCCGACGATACAGCGGCACTTGCGGCCCGGAGCCATCCATCAAAGCATCTCTCGGGCATGAGATGGTGACCACGAGAGCGTAACGGCTATTCGCCGAATCTGACCCCTGACGCGTTACGAGAAAGTTATAGGGCTTACGAGGTTTATGATCACCAATCTGCCATCCTCTGGCCCGGCGACCCCCGACGCACATCCCACGCTCAACAACATAGACATAGACTAAAACTCGAGACTACCTAACTTTACATACGACATCGAACTACAAGAGGTGCTGACACGCACTCTATTCAGCAAATCCAGAGCTAGCAGCGTACTACTATTTCTCACGAAAGACCATCCATCTCTTGATCTTGGTAACCTGATGGGAGTTGCATTACCGGAGGTAGCAGAATCGGCTGAGAACTGAAAGTCTATATCACCGTCAAACATAACCAGATTCAAAGAGGATGAAACTAAGGCTCATATTTCAAGGTTGGACGTCAATGTCGGCATCATGCAATGATTGATTAATAATTGACTACGAGATGATTTGACGTAATTATTCCGCAACACCCTTTCCGCTCACGATTTTCAGTTGCGACCCAACCCTAACTCTGTAAGGCTGGGCGGACAACTCGTCGTGGATACACCATCTCACTTTTTCATTCGCCCTTCGAACTCCTCCCTGGACATAGGCGGGTTGATGGTGACACCCTCATCAAGAGTTTGCTCCTGGATTGTCTCTTTGACAGGGATTGTCTTGTGTGTGACGGATGGCATTACCGTTTCTGCGCGTCATTCAGTACGTCGCTATACCAAAGGAATTCTGGAGCAGAGTGGATGTAAAGGCACAAGACCCAAAAAGAGCTTGAACAAACTCACCTTTCTCAATTACCGGCTGGATGGTCTCGTGCAGATGGTGGTAAGTGCGCTCAGACGTCATTGTCGGCTCTTGGATAGTCTCCCTGTGGGTGCCGGCTTCTTTACTGATATCCTTGAACTGGGCCTGCTTGCGCTCATGCATGGCCTTGGCGTCGCCTTGGTTGCGGTTGATCTCCCGGTGTTGAATATTGGCTTGCTCGTGCTGATGCTTTTCGGGCATCACCTCGCGCTCTTTCAGCGGCTGGACGGTGGTCTTGTAGTGGTCTTGATGTCGCTCCCTATCCACCATCTTCTGCTCTCGCTGCTCATGCTTCTTGTGGATAGTCTCATGCTCGACCGCCGGCGCAGTCTCCTTGGTAACCGACGTGGTATCCTTGTTGCCACTGCTGCCGGGCGATGGTTCGTCCTCGTCTTTCGAGCCCCGATGAAGGATCTTGCTAAATGCGGTTGATGCGGCGTCCATGGTGACTGGATTTGATTCTGTGGCTTATATGAAATACTGTGATAAAGAAGTTGACGAGTTTCTGTTCTGGTAGCTAACACGAGCTGTCGGATATCTTGGGGATGGGTATATATAATCGTGTGGAATGACCGGACTGCTGTTTACGCTAGATCTCTGCCGTATCATCATAATGATGCGTTGATAGTCGTGACGAGTCCTAGTCGTCATGTATAAGCTGTGCAGGCCGGGTTCCCACCTAGTACAAGACTAGCTACTCTATAGTATGCTAGACAGAAGAACGCCTCGGTTGATTGTGATTGTTCGAGTTTTGAAATCGTCATTTCCAGTGAGTAGTGTCGGACTTTGAGGATTGGGGAATACTGACGATTCTGCTATACAGCCATGTATGAGGTCATCATAATAGTTGCTGCACATTTCTATTCGCAGGCTCCATTGTACCCCTCTCTAAAACAAAACCTTATTGATATTTGCGTCAACATTGAAGTGTACTACGATATACCAAGAGGGTAACTACATTTAGTCAAGAGAAATATTTCTAAATTGTTCTCTGTATAATGGGGATATATGAATAAAATGCGATATCTGGTACGACAGTGGTTACCGGATACGTCATCGAAGTGCGTGTTGTGGATATGGGCGTAGACACTGAGTGTCTCGACGAAAGACAATGTTCGAACATCTATATGCTATTCTAAAAAGCGCTTGTAACTAAGGTCTTAGACAAATGTTCTTATTAACAATAATATTCCATGATATGAAAGGTCCGTAAATCCTTATGTCTATTTTGTTCATAAATATGAGTATGTCTTGATTCATCTACGCCGTCCCCTACATATCGCATCGGCGCAAACTGCATGAACTTCCCTGATAGAAGGCTCGCGCAGCCGCCTGGCAAGTCCCAGCCAACAGATATCAGACACAATCTCTGTAGATACCGCAGACGCTAAACGGAGAATCCAATTTCATTCCTCTCGTCAGCCATTAGCAGCATACAAATGCCTATCCGGCAAACGGGTCCAGCTGCCCTCATGATACTCTTTACTAAGTGCCTGTTTCTTCAGTTTTTTCTCTCATATTTAACCACAATAATAGTTCTAGGCAAGGTCATATTTATAGCCAGAATCTAAAAGGAAGCCGACAGAAAAACAGCAACAATAGACCAACTAAATCTATAAGGAGCGAAATAGGAAAGGCTAGGTACCTAACTACGGAGGTAGCCTTCCGGCGCTAGCTGCAGTAATCTACCTACCTACAACACACTTCAGGGCACTTAGGTAGTAGAGTTTGGTATTTGTATTAGGGGAGCGTAATGCGTATAGAACCACCTATTGTCTAAGTACTTACTTACTCAAGTACCCAAGGTAATACCTACCATCTACCCATCAATAAAATAGCAGTACCCCGAAATAAGCGGCTGAATTAGGTAGGAACACATGTCATGATTCCCTCCATTGTTCACTTCTCCACGTGCTTCTCCGACAGGACGTACGGACTCGCCTTGAGCGCATTGATCCCGTAGCGCCTGGCGTAACACGCAAGCGCCTTCAGAGGGAAATGGAACTTGTACATGGGATACCGATAGCCACATGGCGGAGTGTAGATGCCCTCGAGGGTGCCGGGCAACCACTCCCCGTTCGGCTGCTGGGATGTTGTCAGAAAGCCGACACCGCGCTCGATGGCGGCTCGGTCGGTGCAGTGGGCGGCAAGGAGGCCGATGATGGCGTAGGCCGTGTTGGGCACCTGGCTGCCCTCGGGCTCGGCGACGTAGTCCTTCGCGCGATAGCTGTCGAGGGACTCTCCCCAGCCGCCGTCGTCCGGGTTCTGGTGCCGAAGGAGGAACGCGCAGGCCTTGCCGACAGCGGGCGAGTTCCGCTCCGTGTATCCCGCGCAGGCAAGCCCTTGCAGAGCCCACATGGTGGCGAAGGAGAAGCACACACCCCAAGTGCCAATCCACCCGCCGTGCGCATACTGAGACCGCAGCAGATGGGCCGCCCCGCCGCCGATGCAGCGGCGGATGTCGTCCCGGCGGTAGTCGGGTTGCTCGGCGTGGAACTCGGCCAGGGCCATCATGACGGCGCCTGTGGTTTCCGCGTAGCGGCGCTCGATCATGCAGTCCTCGTACGTGTCGGTGATGTTGCAAAGCTCCACCATCTCCCAGCCGCGGACTTGTTCATATGCGCCGAAGCCCGACCCGGCGCATTCCAGCCCGATGAGCGAGTCCGCGGCCAGTCGGAGCCGCTCGATAGGGATCTGTTTTGACACACCCGGAACCCGATAGCCTTGCAGGATCGCCATCAATGTCTCGGCCGTCACGTCAGACACGATGTAGCCCTGCATGCGCGTGCTGTATGGCCACCCGCCCTTGGTAGGATGGCGATAGGTGCGATGGATTCCCATGCTATTGTGAAGCAGCTGCGAGTCTCCTAAGAATCCGAGAGCGGCGTTCAGGGATTCTAGGGCAGCAGGACCGAGGTCATTGTCCGTCAGTAGCTGGGTGGATGAGCATATGGCTGATATCGATAGCGACGTCTCCCACACTGCATTTCCATCCGTTCCCGACGCTGCCAGCCCTTCTCGACACATCCACAGGCCATCTGCGAAGTGTGGTGCCATACCCCGGACCCAATGGCTGTCGGACCCGTGGGCGTGCTGGAGCACGATAATGTCAACGCCCCAGTAGGCCGGTGAATAACTGCAATACTCGGTGCTGTGGACATCGGCCTCTACCTGGAACAGCGCCTCGTCTAGGCCCCGTGTGCGTAACCCGTTAACAGCGGGAATCCCCACGAAGCGCTCCCAGAAGCTCATGGTCGACACCATGACCGACTGGGCCGACGACTTGGGCTTCAGTAGGTCGACGGTATTGACATAGGACCGGAAGGCTCTCCAGTCGCTAATTTCACCATAGGACTTCGGCCCATATATCTCGTGCCGGATCGCCCTTATCAGATCATCCTCACGCGCTTGGAAGCGGTGCCCGTAAAGATAGCTCATACCCATGAAAATATTACGGATCGGCATCCACCAGTTAGCCGGGTTGAGCGGGAAGGCCCTCGGCGTCAGCAGCAGCTCGGCTGGTAAAGGCACGATGCCGTCCCAGTCGTACAGATTCAGCACACACAGCCAAAAGCGGCCCCACGTCGGTATGCCGAGCACGCCGCCCATTGAAATCAACAAGTCGCGCGCCTTTCTGCAGGCTGGCTGTTCTGGCCCCAAGCCCAGAATACGCAGCATGACGTAGTTGATGGCAGTGCCAAAGACGGTCGAGGGGCCAGAGAGATATACGCCCCATCCACCGTCGTCGTTGCGCGTGGTAAGGAGATACCGGCACATCTCCTGTCTGAGAGGTCGTGGGATGGGGAGCCCGACTATGTAACATGCGAAGACGATACCAGCGGTGATAAACATGGGGCCATCGCAGTTGGATCCCCAGCTACCGTCTTCCATCTGTAGTTGTCGTAAGAAGCTGCTTCCCTTCTCTAGTGCGTCTAGCGTCTCCTGACGCTGCTCTGATTTGAATGCATTCGAGGAAAGCTCCTTCTCCTGCTCCTGCTCCCGCTTTTGATCTGGCGCTCCTTCGTATTTGAGGCCCAGCCAGTAAATTTCGCGGAATTTCTGCTCTGGGTCCTGCGCCAAATCTTGGTCACTTTCGAGATACTTCCACGTATGTCGCCCGTTTTCCGAGTGAAGCCGCCAGCGGCGTAAGTCTGTCTGGCATTCTTCCTCCTCCAACTGCTTGTCTTCTTTTCCTAGACACTCCGTCTCGCTTCCCAGTGTGCTTCCAGCCAGGGACACATCTTCCTTTGTCATCACTATTGTGCATGAAGACGCCATGTTATCTGTACTGTTGAGTTGGCTTAGGCGAGCTATCAAACGTTATTGTTGAGCTCTTATTGGAAAGTAATAGACCACAAAGTCAGAGTTCACTGTTGTACGTTTTGGATTGTGATCACATCCACCCATTAGCCATCCAAACCGAATCATACGTACTTTATCGTGACCTTTTGTCTAGTCCTAGACCTGACTAAGTTTGGGGATTGATAATCATGGTGGCTGACGGGGTCGTCTCCATTACTCGCTATATGCCACTCGCAGGATGCATTGGGAACTAACAATATTGGAATCTGATGGTGTAAGATGGCCTGCAGATACTTTATTTCTGATAAAATAGTCAGAACTTGCGACACATACATGCTGGATAATCCACGTAGGAGTCAGCTATGCATGAGAGCATACAAACAGCTAGTTGTTTTGATTGGCATTCGATGGAGGCTCCCATAGAAGCCAGTCAATACTACTCATCTATGAATAATAATATGACTACCTACTTACTATTCCCGAATCACTTGGCCTATGAGAGGCACCGCATATCACGTGTACCAAGATATAATAAACCTATTATGCATGAACCAACATACTGGAGCATGATTAAGGCTTCAGCTCGTTCTTATCGTCGATGCATTGCTCCTTTAGCGATGTCAGGCTGTAGGTCAACTTCCTTGCTATCACGACATCACCCCAAACGAAATAAGAAGCGGCACACCATGTCTTTTTCTTCCCTCGCCAGTCGAGCGTGTACGCTATGCCCAATATCGGTTTCTCTCGAGAAGAAGTACAATGCCAAAATCCGATGTTGATTCCCATCTTAGCTCCTTTTCTTATAATTACTTGTCATTACCCTTATTTACCCATACTATGATATGCGTCTCAATCCACTAGCTACAAGCATACTTTCAGACGATGACGAAAGTCACCTCCATGATAACCACTTCACCATACATAGCTTCCCCTAGCGTTACAATTAGTTCTTGCATGGTATACGGTCTGCACGTCGTCCTGAATCCTAATCATGGTTAGGCTACCCTGCCCGCAATCGCCAGAGGGAATATTCGAGGGTGAGGGGACACTTGACGGTGTGCGTACCGACTCGTTGGAGTGATATTTGCTGACGTCGGTATGACACTTTCTGCATTTCTGGCACAGTTTGTGGCGTTGTTTGGTGTAGCAGGCGCAGGCTGGAATCAATATCCATTAGATAGGTGTCAGCGTTGATCGCATTATCGTGGGCCGGATGTCACTTCGGATTCGGGCGGAACTCATGAACCTGGCTGAGACGGTGGGAGCCAATAATGATGATAGCTGATAAGCAACCGGTCTGCATCAGCACCGCTGACCACCCACTTCGCTCGCTTCGCTCAGATCATGTACATAGTAGACGTGATTCGACGGAATCATCAAAAGGTAGTTCTTGGATCTGTACATATTTGGGCAGATCATCACGATAAAATAACTTCGAAAAGACCAAAGGAAATTCTCTATATGAAAACTTGAAAATGGCGAGCCCGACGGATCCCCAAGCCGATCGAGTCCAAAGGAAACGAATTCAAAATCGTGAAGCTCAGCAAAAATATCGTAAGCTACATCGACTTTGTGCTTTCTTTTCCTCGGGATTTCTCTTTTTCTCCTCTAAAGTTCACTAAAACACATGTAGGAACCCGCGTGAAAGAGCGAATGAACGCACTTGAAAGGCAGATCAAAGAGTTGAAAAGTCAAGCTAAAGTTCCCGAGGCTGGTTTTGGGGGTAAGCAATTCGTTAACACCTCGATTCCCCGCACACGATTAGATAGTGCGGCTGAATCAAGCTTGCAAGAGCTATGGCAGCTTACTAACCCTCCATGTGTGCTATTAGACGCTGAACAACAACAGCTTGGGCGTCCCACGCCCATCTCCCCGTCAAACCCCTTCTCAGACTTTGCTTCACCCGAGTCCTTCCACCCAACAAACTGGTTTTGGGAACAGGTACCTACAACTAAAAGCACGACAAGCCAAGCTCTTGGAAGCTCATCGCCAGACATGGACATTATGCTGACACCGTCTTCCATTTGCAACCATGAGCACCTCCCCCTGTCTATACCCCCACAGACCTTATCAGAACCTGATTTCATCGGGGATTTACTGCTGTCTGACGGCATGGACATGGGGCAACGACGGCTGCAGAGCCAAGCTAGGACCACCGGCCACGCGGAGCTTGGGAACAAACTACAAGGGCAGACATTGGAGAAACGACTCGAGTTTCTCCACCTGTGCCTCACTAGCGCTGGGTTCGAGACCTTTGACTCCCTTGTCAGCCAATATTATACGTCCACCCTGAGCCCTGAATCTATTGTTTCCAGCCATCAGCGGACAAGTCGGCAAAGAGATCTCCCAGTCTTGTTGGCAGAGTTGCGACGATACGTCCGGACCTGGACGCAATGGGAGGCTCACGGCTACTATTACGAGATAATCAAGTCAGTCGAGAGCATCGTTAGCTGCGAGAAGGAAGCCGCCGGTATCCATACTGGCAGTGTCGAATTTGGCGACGCTCTCCAGCAGCTTACTAAGGAGCCTGACATGACTTTGGGAAGTGGCTCACTGTCTAGTGCCCTGCAGGTGTTGATGAGGAGTTTTCAGAAAATAGTATGACTTTGCATTCTCTTTCCTATAATTATAAGGAACTGGGCATAGGGGAAAGCCAACTAGCTAATCGACCTTTAGAACCCGAAACTATGGACTTTGCTTGAGTCACTGGTAGCCTCAGGTGAAGGAATGAAGAACCAACGGCAACGGTTCTGTACCTCACTAACGCTTATGCTTCTCTTGGATCCGCCGAAGCAAGTTTCTGGGAGGCAGATGGTGACGATGCTGATGAACTGCATCAATATGATTTATGATAATTGCACGTAAAAGACTATAATGTCGTGTCCATGACCTGAATAACTGATGGAGGCATGCTGTATTGGCTTCATCCACATATATCTCTCTATGATTATTGTCTTCTATATACTACGTTATTCTGTAGATAAGATTATACAGACAAACGAGCCGACACGCGTTGGCAGTATCATCTCTAACTACTCTCAGTCCCATTTCCGTCTACGTACCATCATCTTAACCGACGAGTGGTGGAACTTGGTATCGCCCACGGAGAACCTCTCGGCGTCTTCCGGCAGAGGCTGGATATCGTAATGGAGTGTCACATAAGCAACCAAGATTTTCATCACTCGCGTAGCAAACCACCGTCCGGGGCTAGATATAGACCGCCATTAGCATGTAGAAGTAGTGCATGATTAGGAGAGAGGCATATATGCACTTACCATGAAGTCCGACCGTAGCTGAAGAACATGTACGTGTCACTAGGCTCGGCCGCATCCAGGCTCTTGTTAGGCTCGCCTTCAACCCGCATGCGCGCAAAGCGCAAAGCATCAAAGGCACGCGCGTTCGGGTAGATGGTTTCATCCCTGTGGATAGCCTCGACGGGCACGCCAATCCAAGTGCCTTGAGGTACGTGGGAACCATCCGGAAGGGTGATGCCGTCCTCTGGCATGACTTGTTTCATAAGACCCCGTGTCTGCAGAGGGTTCTTGCGGGCGCTTTCGCGCAGGCAGCTGTCGATGACAACCATGCTTTTCAGCGAGCTCGATGACGTCCAGTCGGCCTCAGATTTGAAAATGGATTCGGCTTCCTGACGAAGCAGGGAGTATATGTCCTGCTCTGTGCCTTGGGGGCCCAGAATATCCATAAACATATTCATAGTCGTAGTGCGCGTCGATACAACCCCCGCCAGTGCCTGTAATTAATATTTCTCATTAGTTGCCGTACGAATTGATCTAATATGACGAAATGCTTACCAGAAACATGAGCATATCAGATATGAAAGTCATCTCATCTGTTTGGAGAGGAAATTTGAGTTTCTTAACGGAACGAATACACTGAGCGACGAAGTCGTATGCTTCGTCCTCAGTCTCGTCGCCGGACTCCATTTGTAGCATCCGCCTAGTTATCTCGGGCCGAAGATAGTAGTATGCGCACAGAGTTTTCACCGTTCTAGTGAATAGGTTGAAGGGAATCCCAACAATAGGTCTGAAAAAGCCCACGGGCAGCTGACCAACGAGCTCGGTGAGCACTCCTCCACCGATGATGAAGAGACGCACCACCCGCAGAAAGCCCCGATCGCGGCTGAGCTTTGATCCAAACATGACGCGGCTAACACTACTATCTAACACCGTGGACAGGGTATCCATAAGCGGCAACTCCCTCCATCCTTCATCTACGTCGGTACCCAGACTTGCATCGACAGCGTACCGGATACCATCATATATCTGCGGCTGCACCAAGTCCAGCTTTTGGTTAAGCGCATCGGCGATGATCTTATGCGCCGCCATGAGGATCGTTTTGCTGTCGGCGGAAAGCGGGAAGAAGGTAATTCCCTGTCTATCTAAACGGACCACCTCAGGATTGAGGATTGTTTCGGACTGCCGAGAGATCCATCGCACGTGCTGCTGGGGGAGCATGACTTGTGGTCGGAAGCTCGAGTGCGGAACCACGTAGGGAAGCTGTTTGGCGCCATACTGTAGTCAATTCCTGTTAGTCTACGATATAATTTTCATTTGGTCACCCTTAACGAGTGGGAAAATGCACGAACCTGTTTGTAGCCTTGCTCTGCCGTGTCAGGGGCCGCGAAGACTTGGCGAAAAGAAGCCCGGGACCAGTTGAGAAACTCATTTCTGAAGCCTACCGACGGTAGATTATTTGGGACTCTTTGGCGTGTAAATAGCTCTAGCCAGACAGCGTAGGCGACAATTAAGAAGCAACAATAGGCGACCAGGGCAATGGCCGCATTCTTGTAATCTAGAGTAGACATTATTCCGATCAGATGTCGCCAACTTGAGATTTCACAATACAACCGGATCTTCAAATAACAGCTCGTACCTGTAGTTTTGGCCCAATCGGCCATGTACGGATGGGGAGAGGAGGGTAATCATTGGTACATAAGTCCTGGCATGGCCAATGAGGAATAAGACCGTAATGCTGGCTAGTCTCACGTAAGTGCCACACCACTCCGTACACGTCACGTTAGGTATTACTATAGTAATTAGGTTCATTCGCGTGTGAATGGAGCGGGTAATTTAGGATTACCAAAATAAATCTTATCACGGCAACGTGCCGTGGTCCCGGTTCTTTTTCAACCCCTTCAAGCTTTGGCTGGAAGCGATAGCATAATTGTTGCCTAATCATGCGAGGTTGGACTCTGCATGTAATTTATCTACACCAAATCCGGGATGTCCAGGCAGCAGAGGTAGCCGACTGCGGACTGGATGTACACTCTTACGTTAATTGCACCATCATTGCGTACTAAGAGGAAAGTCATTGACATATTGACCAATATTGACAGATTCGTTTGGGAGACAGCCCACAGTTCGACTATTCAGGCTTGGAGTCTTCCCAGATTCATATTGCAACATTGAATTTATTCTAAGCCTTTAAACTACAAACTTTATAAGGTTATGCATCTATTTTGGATTAGTCCCAAAACATGAATGTCAAGCTATCACGGTACGGCGGTCCTCTTCCACCCGTGGTTAGTTCGCTAAGGTAAGAGTATCCAAATGTAAAATGAACAACCGAAGCAAAACGCAACCAATCCCATGTGCCCAGATGCGCCATCTTTAATCGCGAGTGCTGCCACCTTGCACTTTCATCGGCTTGCTTCGCTGTGTTGTTCGATCATTTTTTAGAGCTACCGAATAGTTTGAAACCGTACAGCCTCTTAGAAGCATCCTTGATCTAATCATAAGCCGATATTTTAATATCGTAGAGGTCGACAGACTCAGTGAGTGATTCCTTCTTGCTGTAAAACTGATCAACAGTGGGGCTGTTACGATCAAGGGGGGCTCTGGATCTCTAGTCCTCCTGTTCAGCCAGGCGAGCGAACTCCAGGTTATATATGCGAATAACTTCACCTGGGTCAGTTGCCTGGCTTCTCCTTGCCCTCGCTTCCTCTTGCCCTCGCGCCCTCGTATTGCTGTCTCGGATAGATCAGAACATACGGGCGGCAACGGGAGGAGACGGGAAGCCTTTCGCAATCCACAAAACGCCTCCTTGGACTATGCTATGGTTAGTTAATCTAGTATTCGGCTACAAATTTCTCGTTTTTTGCCGGAAACCTACCGCGTTTCTCCGCTTCGGTGGTTGGGAAAACATGACCACTATCCCCACCTTGTTTTACCACTTTGAAACAAACCTTAGCCCCTTTTCTTCTTCTCTCCCCCCCCCCCTTTTTTTTTGCTTGGCATGTTGTGAACCATCTATAAAACGCGAGAAAGGTACAAAAAGGGTAAAAGAATACTAAAACTTACAGCTTTCCCATGAGAGTTCCTCTGCGCTCATAGTACCATCATCTATGCGCACGGCGTCCCAAAACTCCAAATTTTGGGCTGAGGCGAAAGTACGTAAACTGGGTCTCGATTCTTAATAGCGGGCCCTTCTGGCATCTGCTGCGATCGTTTTTTTTTCTTTAACACTCAGAACCCGGGTTAGTGATGATGGGTGTTAGGATACTAGTACCAGAATAAAACATAGGCGGCTTTGAATCTTGAATGTCTCTAGATAGATTGAAATTAGCTTTAGACTTAGACTACTAATGGGCTAGAAACCTTCTAAGAACCTTGCGCTCGAACGGCTAACTAGGGGTCCGACTAAATTAGACGGTGAGTGAGTTGTGTATGGCTAGGTATGTTGGTGTGATACGAATTAATATCTGGAGTTACGAAGTTGACCCTTGTCTTGATCCTGATTCGAGTCGCGGGCAATATCGAGTGTCTTGGTATCGATTAGAATACCACAGTACGGAAAGGGTTGCCGTCACCAGTAGAAGTGTGTACTGAAACAGTATATTACGATTGAATCCTATTGACACTAACATTTCTATACAAGACTCCTTTGGACTGGGAATAAGGTTAACAAATATCTGCCATCATTTACTAATAGGAGACAACTGTGGCGCGAGGTGTGCCGACGAGACAGAAAGTAGCGGTGGATTTTAATGTAAAAACGGTGACTTACGTCGATTACGACCGTCCATCGTCTCTACCGCCCAACGTCCACGGCCAGCCATGGGACGCCTTGCCGCTTCCCTCTTCAAACTTGAATCCGATCGAATGATTCTTCTGAAAATCTTCCTCTCTGTAATAACTACACTGCCAAGTATCCAGTGTTAGGGCTAAACTGGTACGAAGGGGCATTAAGTACTAGCTTAGTACTGGCTGTCTCTGCTGACAGGTGTGGCTTTCATGCCCGCACTAGGTCGCTGTAATTATTAGAGGTGAAGTATTACTGCGTAATTTTCTTATAGACGAATGTATTTTATTTCTAAATGCGATCATTCAGCGTTGTATTTGCACTTTCGCATACCTTGACAACAACGCATTTCACAACGCGCTCTGCCGACGTACCTCATAGCTTCAGAAAGCTGATGCTTTGCTCTGCCGTCTTCTTACCAGATGTGACAGAATTCCCATCACAGCGCTGTGCGCCTTATTGTCTGCCTGCCTGCATCAAGGTAATAGCGAAGGTAGACTTTGTGGCTGTGTGTCTGCCTGTTGATGCAACCCAAATCAATTTCTTGCGCCCACTTTGGGCGTTGGCCATCATTCTTGAGCCCCTCATTTTCTCGCGTCTCTACTTCTGCTAGATTCCCCATCATCGAACAGGGCCCTCTGTTCACGATATCACTTAGTATTTCCAATCCAATTTAGCCAGACCTGAGATGGAAGTCGTCGGAACAGTTGCAACCATTCCGGGGCTGATCGACCTAGCGAAAACGACACTCGGGCTGGTCCGCGATGCCTGCCACAATCGTAAGGTGTTGTCGCAGGCGACAGCTGGCCTTAAAGTCCAGCTCCAGGCACTAACCCAGGTCCTGGAGCTCATCGTATCAAGAAGACATTCAACATTGCTGTCATCAGACCAACGAACAAAGTTGATGCCACTCATCCAACAACTACTCGAGCAGCTGGAATCGCTGAATGGATTTCTGATCTCCGCTCGCAGTGAGAGCAGATTGCACCGTATAAAGGTTGCAGTAAAGCGTCCGCAGCTTACGATTAAGAACGATGTCCAGAGGCTTGCGGCCAGTATCGACGTATTGAAGCTCTACTTACTAGAGTGCAGTTTGACATTGAATGAGGGTAAGAGTAAAACCGATGTTTATTAGACAATGCCTATGGCTTATTTGTTCGATGATTTTTTCGCCAGAATCGGTTGCAGCCGCACGATCAGCAAAGAAGTCCGAGTTGCGAAGTTTTCTAAGTCCGGATGAGCATGACTTCATCCGTACCAAGCTCGACGGCACGCTCGATTGGATGCTTCCGCACCCAACTGTCGCTTCATGGCTGGCGAAACCGGGCCCCTCGAGCCCGGAGACAGCACTTCCATCTCGATTGCTTATAATCCACGGACCGAAAGGACCTGGTAAATCCGATTACATCAGAATCACGGGTGCGCAGTGTGCCTTCTTTGCCTTCTTTCACGGAAGCGACAAACAGAAAAAATGCAATCCATGTCTGCCACCCTGCTTTGGCAAATTCTCAGTTTTAATGGGATTTCTTACGAAACATTGGACCAAATACACGACATTGTTCTGAGTTCCAACAACTTGCCAATTCCCACACTGATTCGGGCAATGGGACATGCTATGTCGACTTTGACGGCCATATTCTATCTGGTGATTGACGGAGTCGACGAATCAGATGACGCTTGGGACGAGACCGAAGGGCCTTTCCGCACATTCGAAAGCTGGCTTAACCAGTTTCCTCAACTTCGCATTCTCATTTCGGGGAGCCACTCAGTCCTCCGTGGCATACTCAGGAGCTATCCGAAAAGTAGCGTCGAACTTTCAGATGAGGTCACCAAAGGAGGTATATGCAAGTTTATCGCCCATAAAATCCAGGAATCAGCAGTTCTCAAAGGCATGCCGGAAAGCTTAAAGCATCATATACGGCAAACGCTCGAGCAGAAATCAACGGGCATGTTTCTCTGGGTTGAACTTGTGTTTAAGGAACTTCGATACTGCTACAGTCCAAATGCGATTCGTAATTGCCTCCAGGACTTACCTCGCGATTTGGAGACCGAATACGTGCGTTTATTCTCAAGACTAATATGCCGTCTGCATAGCGACTCTAAACGGCCAACACCCCAGATCAGCGCAGCCCGTACGCTTCTAGCACTCATTATGGGGGCTTTGGAGTCATTGACGGTGGATGATCTCCGGCACGCTTACGCAGCATCCTGCTGTAGGGGTTCTATGTGGCGCGAGGAGTTGATCACCGCAGACGCAGTACTTGACTTAATAGGTGACTTTGTCAGCTGTACTGGCCTTCAGAAGGCTCGCTTTTGTCACTCTTCTCTAGAAGATCTGTTGTTCCTTCCGCAGGAATATTGGATCGGGAGTCTGGAGATAATCAAGTTCTTCCGGCTCGAATACTCGGAATGCCACGAGCTTATGGCCAAGGCATGCTTCGAGTATATAACAAATTTTGATTTTGGGTACCCCCTCACAGACAATTCCTATCACAAGCTCATCGACCAACCTTTCTTGCTTTACGCAACTAAAAATGGACTCTCACATATGTTCTGCCATGATAACAAGAAGACTGGTGTTTCAAGAAGCCAGCTTGAGTCGGTAAAGGCTTACATTGCCGGCCCGCACTTTGGGGGACTCCTTGAGTTTGTTGCAATTGCTTCGGTCGAGAACGACGGGTTTGCTGAAGATTATATCAACAGTGCAATTCTCGAATTGGATTCGTTTGAGATTGTGACTGCGATCGAACAGCGCATAACAGCAGAGAGCCAAACCCGCCTTTCACTATTTGGCTCAGGTCATCCGGTCACTCAAACATGGGCTCAGATTCAGAATGCTGTAACTACTTCCCTCAACATTAATGGACTCCAAACTTCGTCCCATAGCCTAAAAAGCCAGCTCCAGGACCAAAGCGCAACTAAGGACTTGAAGCCCACTGTTTCGAACTCACTTCAGTCCATTGACTCGGATAATGAGGTGTCACTACAGTTGGTTTCACAGCCAAGCTCGTCGCGCTCGCGGGCCGTCAGAGGGAGGGAAAATGCCAACTCGAACACAATTAAAGCTACTAATTCTGCAGTGAACTCGCACGCCCAGCAAATTCTCGCGTCGCATCCGCTTGGGAAGGTTTTACAGCTTTGGATCGATCCCAGAGCGGCTTTCGTTGAGGTTGCCCAAAAGTTCGTGGCAGGACTGCCAATCCCTGTTCATATCGCTTATGCTGTTACGATGGTGCATGATAAATGGTTGAAAAAAGCCCTCCTAGATTCAGCAAGACGGCGCACAGAAGGCAAACAATCGTTATATCGAGCATGGGCGTTGATTGAGAGCGCCAACATGTGCGATGACTATGATGACAAGGAAATAATATATCGAAGTGAGGCCCATGATATCTTAATGAGGCTTGCAGACAACCCTATCACCAGACGCATGGTGTACCTAAATGTCTACGACCTAATTCTGGCTCTCGATTCACTGGAGCGTGTTGCAGAGATACCGAAACTCATAGGCGATCTGTGGAGTCGAATTGCACACTCACGGCTTGAAGTGGGGAGGTACCGGCAGCGACGCCACTTCTACTCCTTTATCTATAGGACGGGTGAATGGACACAATTCGAGATTCGTGCCCTGGGTCGAACCGCTGCGCAACTCTGGCGCTGCTACCTTTTCGAAGACGCGGAGCGCGTTTACAGCAAAGTTGTCTCATGTGCGAAAGCCCACTACGGGCGCGACGATCTCAAGACGTGGCATTTCTTATTGCATTACATCAACTGTCTCATTCAAAACTCGAAATTTGCTCAGGGTCACATGTTTTGAATCAGCTGTTGAATAATCTGGAGCCAAGTGAAGGCGGAACCTGGACTGATATAACTTGGGAGGAGGAGGAGTTAGTCATTCAGGCAAGAGTGCTTCTACTTGAAGCTCTGGGAAAAGACGCAAGTCTGGATCCAAGTCACGGCGGACGGGAACAGCTGTTGCAGCAGTGTTTGAAACAGCTCGACGAGACCACGTTCGCCGGTATTAGAAGATTATGGTTGGATGATGCGATTTGGAAGTGCTGCGTAGTGTCTGACCAGGTTTTTGGAGCAGATCACAGCATGACATCACGCCTTGAAGACTATCTTCCATACGGCGAATCTGCACGGGAAGACGACGGATGTGACATTTATGAGGGGCATGGAACTAGTAATGGCCTGCGCGAAGTTGAAATTACCGTGCGAGGTGAATCACGAAACGGGACAGGTGAAGAGACAAATGAGGAACCAGTTTGGATAAAGAAAAAGGTATCCGTTAAATGCCGTTTCGGTACACCATAAAACCAAAGTAATCGTCCTTTCTGATGACAAGAAGAATAATAACTAAATATCAGCTTAAGAGCAAGAGGCCACAGGGATCATACCCGATAGTCCTAATAACCGTGAGGTAGACATTAAATGCAATAGTTGGTACATAAACTATGACATTACTTAAAATGACTAGACAAGAATATATAGGATATTCCAATGCCCAACATGTCACAAGACGGTCCCGAGGCATAGCCTCGTGGACAAAGAGACACCTTGTATATAGCTAGATAGCGTCCACTAAGGTGGTTTTAGAGAGCTTTACGAAACAACAAGTGTCTATTGCCTACCCCAAGTATAGGGCCTATGACACAATATTTATGGCTGGAGGTTTTTTGCTTTGGGCGTGGGCATTCCAAGAATGGCTTCTCTCGAGGCACATTGTGTTTTCCACTGCCCGCGGTCTACTAAGGAAATGTAATGAGGTCGAGCAGGGAGAGTTGATTGGGCATGGTATTCAAGTAGTACATTATGAGAAGGTTCTAAAGAGCTGGGAGAACTACGAGTAGACTGGGAGTTACTAAATATTAACCTAATATAATAAAGCCGACGACTCGGAGACTATAGCATCCGGCAACTAACTTATGAGAAGAATAGAATGATGGGCGCTATCATCCCACTCATGCCTTCGGCCGTGGTCTAGAGCAGATGCCGCAAGCCTTGCACTAGGAACCGGATGTTTGCGGACTTCCAGACTTATATGATGATGTTGAGAGTCGGCTACGCATCCCAAGCTGGAGCTGTCTCTCATAGAATGCTTGAATGGAGCCTCCGTTGTTACTAAATGTTAACCCGACCAACAACAAGATCAAAACTCTCGAGAACCATGGTGGTCTTAAGAGTAAAGAGTGGAGCTATTTAGTTGGGACTACATAGCACGCCTACATATTCAAATTGCCATAACCGACCAACTGAAATAATATACGTTGCACTTCCTAATCCCCCACAAGAGAATCTGTTCATGGTGTGCCCGAGGCAGCCGAGCCCGATTGAGATGACCGACATGGTGGTTGATACAATATGGAGAGAGTTGCCAATCCCTCGTGTTCACTTGGTATATGAGCCTGGTGACAGCCACACGGAGCCAGGTACCATTGTTTTTTTGTTCTCACCCTAGAGTCAGAAGAATCAGGAGATGACCTGCCTCTAAAGGAGATTCCTGCACCATACCGCGCAAATCGGAACATCATTGTCATGAAGCTCTTTTCATCGTAAAAATGTGATCTAGAATATATACGAGAGCGCCCCTTTCCAGGACGTCATAATGCTGTGTGATAAAAACCCAACCCCAACGCCAAACAAGCCCAATATCAAAATGAATCTCATTCCAGGCCCAAAGTCTGCGGCACCTCGCAGCCCTCGCCAGCCTCGCCCCCATCTAACGAAACCCGGCTCTCGTTCGCCAGAACCGCACACCTCCCACTGCCACCCTTACTACGCGAGGCGTCGTCGTCGTTGTCGTCCTCGTCACCGTGCGAGGCTCTCTAGGCCCTGAGGGCGCGCAGGCGCTGCTGCAGGGCGTCCTCCTCCTCGGCGGTGGGCTCGTTGGCGTAGGCGGGGGCGGGGTCGACTTTGGAGGGCTGGGCAGCGTTGAGCTCGGTGTTGAGCTGGACGCCGGCGTCGTCGGCCAGCTTGCCGAGCAGCTCGTGGACGGCGTCGTCGGAGACCTGCTGGGAGGTGGTCTGGGAGATGGCGTCCTGGTAGATGCCGTTGTTGACGGCGTACTCCTCGTTCTGCTGCTTGAACTGCTCGAGGGTCAGGAGGGTGCGCTCGGGGTTCATGTTGCGCTGGGCGGCGTTCATGGTGCGGGACGACTGGCCCATCATGTGGGTCATGCGGTTCATGCTGTTGTTGGCCTGGATCTGGGCGACGCTCAGCTCGGCCATGTCGGCCATCTGGTCCATCTGCTGGGCGAGGGCCTGCTTGGACAGCAGCATCTTGGCCTTCTGGTACGCCTTGGCCGTCTCGCCCTTCTTCAGCAGGTCCTGGATCTGTTTCTTGAGGAGCGGGTCCTGCTTGGCCGCCTTCTGGGCTTCGCGACGGGCCTGCTTCGCTTGGAACTGGTGGACGCCGCAGATTAGCAACCATGCTGACAGTAGCCGGGGGCTCGGTGCGAGCAGGAGGGAAGGGCGTACGCGGGCCTGGAACTCGACTTGCATGTCGCGGGCGAGTTGTCGGTTCGACATGGTGAATGAGAGGCGGGGTGCTGGTGGCAAATGGAGGGTGGTTTGTCTGCGCGGGTTACGTTGAGAATTCGAGCTCAACGGGAACGGATCGTATGGGGGCGCTCAATCGTCGCGACAGTGAGATGTCGTCTGTAAGCGAAATCGAACGCGTGTAGGAAGGGATCGTTCGTCGAAATGGAGCGTTGAATGGGTGGATGGATCGTGGTGGCAGTTGATGCGAGGCCGTACGTATCAACAACGGCGCTATTACTTCCAAGGTTCTGTCCTATCACATGAATAGGTACCTACCTAGGTACCTGGTAGTCTTGCCTGCCTATTGGTGGGGAAAGACCCTCAGCCACTAAATGACGCAACGGGCTGTCCTTATCTATGTAGGTATCTTACGCTTTCGTGAAAGGCAGTAACGCCACAGACATCAAGCTGGCATAGCCACTTTCCTTCCAAGGTTCCAAGTTACCTCCTTTTATTCGAACATTCATTAGCACTCTTAGTCATTCTACGTAGCACCTCTCAGTAGAGTCCATTCTACGATTAAAGAATGGCAAAACCGAGTCAAGTTTAATGTGTGGTGCAGGCGGTTCCTCGACTACAATCACTCGGGAATACTTTAGCATCTACAAGTAAAAGTAAACCTTAGGTACCTAACGAGTTAACGGTTAACCGCAGATAAGTTACAACGGAGCTCTATTCGTATCCCAAGGAAACGGTCACGTGCTAGCGGAGCGCAAATAGGTAGCCGTGTAACACTCCCAGCCAGTGGGAACTTATTAAAGGGTGCCTTTCCGATGTTTCATCAGTCCTGAGTATTGCTTCGCAGTGCACACTAGGTACCTTAAAGGCTTAGGTAGGTAGATAAGTCCTAGAACGAACGGAGAATTCGACCGCGTCCGAAGTAATAACCATCGTACAATAAGACCCTTCAAGCCCAAGCGGTTTAGGAATTCAGTGATCTGGCGCACTCAGCAAAACCACATACCTAAGCCAAGGTCAACCCGCGACACACTCGTGTGTTAAATAATGTAGACTGTAAAATAGAAAAAGCAGCTTGCTTTGCGATATCGAATTCCAGTCGTGGGCCCCTGCCTCCCTTGGTGGAATTACAGTATTCTCCTGAAACAGCAGGGGGGTTTTGCTCGTGTGTAAGACCGTCCGAGATGTTTGACTCGAAGGAGCTGGATTTGTGGGGGTTAGGCGGACAACCCGAGGGATTCGTACCGTACTGTACCTGAAAGATTACCACACGAGCGCTACTGTGGACTAGCAACATACGGTAGGTATCGTTTCTTGACGGTGGAGCTTAATATATACTTAGCATAATAGTGTATACGAGACTAAAGGGTCGCCTATTCAGGGAGAAAGAGCAAGCCGGCTTGGCTGTAGATCCGGCGAACGATCCGATGAGGTCGATGGTCCGGGTGGGATGAGTGCAGCATCCCCTCGTATTATACTAGGGATACAGGATACCTAGTCCGTCCGGGGGAGAATACCGCCGTACAGGTATTGCCGGCCTTAGTAGAGTAGGTAAAATGGCAAAGTATTCTAAATCGAGCGTTGCACCGTTACATCCCATCCAGGGGTCGGTACCTATGGTCCACGGGTGTCTCTTCGGATCATGCGGGGAAGCCAAGACTAGCAGGTGTCGAGCTCGATCCGACGGGATTATCGGGCCTTCCCTGGGTCTATATGTACAACACTCACTTACATGTGCATCTCCCAACCCAGTCCTTGAATGATGGAGGAGAAGTGAAACTGCTGTGGTAGGTACAGTAGAGAACCGAGTGTTTAGAACATTGGCGCAAGTTGGTCCGAGCCCTCGTAATAGTGGCTAATAAACTTAAGACAGTACCTACCTAGTTATCATAAGACCTAGGAGAGCACGGCGTAAGATCTAACTGCGTAAGCTGATGATAGTGAGACCATCCCACTAAGCTGGGTCCTAGCCGGGGTTCTGGGGTCCACTATGCACATCAGCCGCTAACATATCGACAGTGTATATAGGTACAGTAGGTAGGTAGGTATGTGGTTGTCCAGTTCACGCACTGCTGTAGATTTCTCGGCCAATGGTTTGATCTTGATCTCAACGACGGTGAGCAAACCAATCCCCATGATTACTGCATAATGCAATGGCTAGTTTTGAGAGCGATTCTATCTAATTACTGTCTACCGTACGTAGATTTGACTGCTATACCAGCCCCAAAATCCCGTTTCCGGCGGCAATTGTGGAAGACGGCAGTGGAGAATCACCACTTTAACTTCAGTACCTGCTCCGCTGTTGTTGGTCCGCCTCCGATCTGTGTCTCGAGAAGATTCGATTGCACGACGACCCTCATACACTAGTGGAGAGATAAGTATACCGGTAGTACTGCTATGCCATAGTCTAGACTACCTACTTAAGTAGTCTTAATCGATCCTCGAGACCCAGGCGGCTTAAACCACGAATCAGTACAGCTCTCTAGCGGCGTCCCGTAATCTACGCCGTCTGGTTCGTATGAGATAATCTCGCACATTCATTACCTATCTATTCGCACCTGCTGTAGACTAAGTACCATGACGTGATCGTGCTGTCTTGTTTTCGCCGTCTACAAAGTTAATTCGTGGCCATAACGCGGCGATGGCGATACGAAACCTGGGTCGGCGATTTCGCAATGCATAGGTAGGAACCCAAGATAGGTTGTCAATGTGTAGATTCCTTAGTTCTCGCGATGCATCTTCGGGAATGCGATACCGTTTTATGGGCCGTGAACATACAATATACGTTGTTTTTGGTCCGTGATGCAGCATAGTAGTGGATCGGGGGGTGTACTATATAGGCTAACTTAGGTATTCACCCGCCTGGGGAAGCAAGACGGCAACAGCAACATATGCCGGGCCGGTCACAGTAAAATAAGAAATTGCCATATCGGGCGGATTGACACGCACAAACTACCTACCTTTCGTACATTAAGTGGCGTTAGGAAAATCATGTACAGTAGATTGAAACTTGAAAACCGGTCTCGGGTTGGCTAACGTCAGGTTAACGTTGGTGGCGTATCTACGCTACATCTGCACACTTCTGACACGGGGGATCGCGACGTTGACAGACAGCATGGACACCAACGTCATTCAAGTAATATTCCTTCTGACGATGGAATGAATTCCCACATGCACCACGGTGCGGTACCCAACGGCGGATCATTGTTGGTGCTGTGCCGTAGGTCTGTTAGGATGGCGTGTAAGACGAGATGCAGGCTGGCTGCGCGTTGATGGTTGCTGTAGCTGATCTCGCTATTTTTGAAGCCCGCCCATCCAGCACCAACCTACAGTAGTGCTAATTATAACTACCGTGCATGTAAGCATTTACCGATACGCCGTTCGTACTATGAGCAGGCTATTGCCTTATCCATCCAAGAGTAGTAGTCTAATTTCGGTAGCCAGAGAATAAAATTCGGATGCCTATCTACCACTCTTGACTAACAATTGACAAGACCTACTGCGGTGTATGGGACAGAGGCGATTGGACCAACCCTGGCCACTGAGTCAGTGCCGTAAGTGATCACAAAGGAGGTGGTGATTAAACTATTGTCTCTCTCATCATGTGCCGATTCTGGGCATGATTCTACAAGTGCAACCCCGACTCAAAATCTCAATCCCTTGCGGAGTGATACGCGTGTCCGTCGTGCGTTAAAGTGCCTGTATCGGTCGAGACTCTTCATGGACATGCGCAACATATGTCTTAAAAGGGAAAATGTAAAAGGCCAGAATATGAACAACACCACGGCCCTATTCGCGAAGCACGTAGCCCCCTTCCAGGCCGCGGTGGAACAAGCCGGATTCAGCAACCAATCCCCTAAATTGCGTACACGGACGGCGTGCTTTTGGCCAGATGCTTACCACTCCCGAGGTGGGTGGTGAA
This sequence comes from Xylaria longipes, assembly GCA_025201785.1. Taxonomy (NCBI): domain Eukaryota; kingdom Fungi; phylum Ascomycota; class Sordariomycetes; order Xylariales; family Xylariaceae; genus Xylaria; species Xylaria longipes. Next base: position 58,358 of record MU619765.1, read on the forward strand.
TAATGAGAGTCGTCGCAGATACACTAAGATTCGATGTACTGTATCATACAGTACACACAGTCTGTATGTAAGTAGCACGAGACTACCTATCCGCTTGCCCGATTGGGATGGTTCCGTCCTCTCTGATCCGCCGTGACGATGCGCCGTTGTTGGTGCTGTGGCGGCCGGATACTCGGGGCTATCGTTCCACTGCCCGTGCACTACAGTAGGTATGTTAGTAGCACGATTAGTAGTAGCTACAGGCTGCGTATCCCAGGCCCTCCAATCAAAAGGGCAACGCGGCCAGCGCTCGCCGTCCCCCACTGCCACCGTACTTAGTAGGTAGTACCTTATCTAGTGACTCTACCCCACCCACCAGCGGGCACGCCCCATCATCCCTTTCTCTCCCCCCTGAAGCCAGAGCAGAACAGGGGAATGGCCGGTGGGGTCCAGCAGTGGCTGACATCCCTTCGTGTCGCAGGCCCGGCTTACCTAAGGCCTCAGGGGCGGGTCGACTCGAAGAGGCCACGTTGGACATAAAGGAGAGTCGCCCCCTCCCATCTGGCGCCTTCTCTTCCCCCAGCACACCAGCACACCAGCACACCTGCACAGAGTTCACACACGCAGACGGGAGTCGGGCCAGGGCACACCACGAGTCTTGGCAAAGGACACTCTGTCCTCAACCACCGAGTCGCCGCCTTGTCCCCACACTTTCACCCTTTCACACCACAACCACGCCACATGCAGCCTGCTGTCGACGGCTTTGTTGGCGGTTTATCGCATTCCCCCATGGACTGATCAGATCAACCTGAGTCATAGTCCACTTATCCCGTCTTTTTAGCGTTTACACAATGCCCAGGCAGCCGTGATACCGGTGGTATTTCATGTAAAGAGGAAGTAAACTGTAAACGGCATCTGATCCAATTCTTCTTACCACTACTATTCAATACGACAACATCGACTACCTACGACTTGCACTGCACCATCCATTCATCAGCCACTCTACTTCTACACCCACACTAGTCTCCCTAGCTTCTATTCGCGGTCGATCAGTTGAATCAAACGAGGCTACCCACTACGTCTCTCACCTACATCACCTGGGCCGTCTTATCGTGCTCGTGGATGCAGCAGCGTAAGTGAAGATGGAGGCATCGCAGATATCAACACCGACGCCTCAGGTCAAGTTCGAGGCGTCGCCTGCTGAGTCCTTTTTATCCACACCCGGCGAGTTCTACCCATCGCTCTTCGCCACTACCACTACCACTACTCCCTCCGCCGCTATGGACCCGGAGGGCGTCATGACACCCGAGTCGTTTGCCGGCGACGAGTACGCGGATAGCGCCTCAACTCCCACTTCCGCGGCCACTCCGTCCCCTGAAGGCGAAAAGAAACCAGCCAAGAAGAGGAAGTCGTGGGGTCAGGTTCTTCCCGAACCTAAGACCAATCTACCTCCGAGGTAAGCCTGACACAACTTTGCACGTCTAATCACTTTATGCTCATGTTGCACTAGGAAACGGGCCAAGACCGAGGACGAGAAAGAGCAACGACGCGTTGAGCGAGTACTAAGAAACCGTCGCGCCGCCCAGTCCTCCCGTGAGCGCAAGCGCCTAGAAGTCGAGGCCCTGGAACAGCGCAACGCCGCTCTCGAGGCCGCCCTGCGCGACCAGCAGAAACAGACGTTGGCTTTGATGGAGGAGGTGTCAAAGCTGCGGAGGAACGCCGGCGTTGTTAGTCGGAGCCCGTCACCTCTCCACGTCTTCCAACCCTCTCCTATGACCCTATCCCAACCCCTATTCCAAGAGTCGGCAGATGGTACCGCTCAGCCCCACTCGGGCATGATGGATGACTTGATCCTGATGCCCGAACAAGATGGCACGGTCGATCCCGCCTCCATCTCTCCCGAGCTCAACCCTATCGCCGATTCCGATCTGAAGACCGCACCCACCACGGCGGCCGAGACAGAACCCGTGGCAGCCCCCTCGACGGCGGCTGCTTCCTCTGACGTGACACAACATCCAGCAGCGGTGTTGTGCGACCTGCCGTGTCCGTCAGTCGAAGCAGCGCCGTCGTGGGCGGCCCAGACACAACCCTCCCCGTACCAGCTACTCCTCACGTGGCTGATGGCCTCTTCGGTGCTGATTTCGTCTTGTTGCCGTCCTCTGACACTGATCACTGGGGCGCTCAAGAGCAATTTAGTCCTTCATCCGACCCCCTCAATTTTGAGTACAATCATTTGGATAGTGACGCTGCCCCCGAACTTCCGGAATTCGACATCAATCAGTTCCTCAGCGACGACGTCAGCGGCGCAGTGTCCGGCGCGACCGCGGCACACGACTCGATCACCCAGGTGCCCGACTCCACTTTCAGCTTCTTCGACTTTGAGAATCAAGTCCCTACAGAAACTTTTAACCAGCAGCCCCAATCTGGCGCGTCCACTTATGGATGCGACGATGGAGGTCTTGCGGTTGGTGTCTGAGGGACGCGAGGACCGGGTCGAGGGACTGGCAATTGGATCCCCGGGTATCAAGGGAGATCAGAGCCGTGGACCGCTGTTGTGGCCAGATGGCGCCAGCTTACCGTCCCGCGAGGTACTGCTCACACTACTGTGGGCACTTAGAGTCGAAGAACGAAAGATATTAGCACGGGAGGACAATAAAGTCTCCCCGCCCAGTTCTCGGCCCGGATCAAGCGTCCTTCGAGAGAAGACACCAACATACCAAACAATTGTATTATCGGCGATGGGTAAACGGAAGGGAGATGGGGAGGCTGACGGCACTGGGAAGCGAATCCGGCTTGGTTTATAAGGAATGGATCAAAATGGAGTATGGACACCGGCGTCAAGGATGTTTATCAAGGATTGTCTCGCGGAGAGTGGACATGTACTACACGTGTGACAAATATTATGATCAAAGATCATTGTTCAATTGCAATTGTGTTCCTTATTTGGTGATATGTTGGACGACTTGTGATGCTACATAAAACACTGCACGATATTCATGTAACCACTCCCCAAGAATTCATGACAGTCAGTGTAACTAGTGTTCGGGTTGTGCTTCGAATAATTCTGTACTGCTGAGACTCAACCGAAATAGACATGCTACGACAACAAATGTTCAGAGAATCGTTATACTGCTAAATTTAGGATACGGCTTGGCACAGCATGATCTCACCTACCTCAGTACTCTACACCGCAGGATCATGGCTGCCTGTCCCCGCTCCATTGCGGCGCCTTCATTTGATCAGACCAAACTCATCGGGGTGACTCAACTCAACCAGAGCGTAATTCTTTTTACCAGGGCATGTCATAAAGCTCGATTATTCCCAAGTCCCAGCCATTGCCACAGACCCAGAAACAGTGCATTGCGTTGACCCGATGATCAACGGGACGCCATGGCGCCCCTCAGCAACGAGCCCGACGCGATCCGCATCGTGCTAAACTTGGCACGACGCAAAGCCTTTTACGTCCTGGTATCCGAGATCTCGGTATACATGCGATCGCAGTTGGAACTGCGGGAGCCCAAAGGTGGCCGTGAAGACAGCGGCAGACCGGGGCCCCATAGCCCGATGCTGGTGCGTCTCCGGCTGGAGGCGCTGCAGCACTTCGACACGTGGCGGACCGAGGCGCTACGCAAGCTCAAAGAAGTCGTGGTCAAAGCCGACGACGCAAAGACCGTCGACGCGCGACGGAAGCGCGCAGAGGAGTTGAGCGCCAAAGCGGCAGCGGAGCCCGCGACAGGGGAAGATCTGCTTGTGTTCGACTCTACAACCACCACCTCGTCGTCAAAAGAGCGAGGACATGACCCCAAGGCAAAAGAGGAGCTGCAGGCCTTCCAGAACCTCTACCACCCGATCCCGACACGACTGACGACCATCCCGCTCCGGGACCGCGAAGAGGCGCTTAGCGCGACGATGCTGCTCCTTCTGTCAGCGGGGAATTACAGCGCGTACGCGCGGACGCTACTCTGCTACCTCGCGTCGGCGCTCGAGATCTCGCCGTCGAGACTCAATGCGGAAGAGACGGCCATCGCGACGGCGCTGGTGCAGAGGGCGCAGAAGGCGGACGCCGAGGCGAAGAAGAAGGGCGGGGGTTCCGGTATGTCCGCGGACGTGGAGGCGGCAAAGCGGCGCGAGGAAGGGCGGGCCGGGCGGCTGTGGAAAGTCGGTCTGGCCTCCGTAGCGGGGGCGGCCATCGTGGGGGTGACGGGAGGGCTAGCAGCGCCCGTGGTAGCGGCGGCCGTGGGCGGGCTGATGGGGACCGTGGGGCTCGGCGGGCTCGCGGGGTTCCTGGGCATCTTCTGGATGAACGGGGCGCTCGTGGGCGCGCTGTTCGGGGCCTTCGGGGCCAAGATGACGGGCGAGATGGCCGACCGGTACGCGCGGGAGGTCGAGGACTTCAAGTTCCTCCCTCTCGGGGCCGGCGAGTTTGGCGAGTTTGGTCGTGATGACGAGGCGCAGGCGCAGGCGCAGGCGCAGGCGCGACGGCTGCGCGTGACGATAGGGGTCAACGGGTGGTTGGAGACCGAGGACGACGTCGTGCGGCCGTGGCGCGCGCTGGGCGGCGAGACGGAGGTGTTCGCGCTGCGGTACGAGATGCGCAGCTTGTTGGCGCTCGGGGCGCAGCTGCGGAGGCTCGTGAGCTCGGCGGCGTGGGGCGTCGTGCGCGCGGAGCTGCTGAAGCGGACCGTTCTCGCGACGGTGCAGGGCGCGCTGTGGCCCGTCCTGCTGCTCTCGTCGGCGTCGGGGCTCGACAACCCGTTCAGCCTGGCGCGGAACCGGTCCGACAAGGCCGGGCGGATCCTGGCCGACGCGCTGGTGAACCGGGTGCAGGGGGAGCGGGCCGTGACGCTGGTGGGATACTCGCTGGGCGCGCGCGTCGTGTACTCGTGCCTGCGGGCGCTGGCGGAGCGCGGCGTATTCGGAGTCGTCGACACGGTGGTGCTGATCGGCGCGCCGGTGCCGTCGAGCGCGGAGCACTGGGGCATGATGCGCGCCGTGGTCGCGGGGAAGCTGTTCAACGTGCACAGCGAGAACGACTACATCCTCGGCCTCCTGTACCGCGGGACGAGTCTACAGCTGGGCATCGCGGGCTTGCAGGCCGTGGGCGGAAACATCGAGGGCGTGGAGGATCTGGATCTCAGCGAGGAGGTGCATGGACACCTGCGGTACCCGAGGCTGATTCCACAGATTCTGCACCGGTGTGGGTTTCTGGGCGTCGTGGGCGGGGATGCCGTTATTGAGAAAGATGTGGTGGATGGTGAGATCCGGATGAATGATAGGGATTATCCTGAGCTTGGGAATCTTATTGACGTTGGTGGTGATGGTTTGGATGAGGGGGCGCGGCCGGTTCTCCCGCCACGACGTCCCATGCCCGAGGCGAACAACGAAAAGTTCGGGTCCGTTGTGGAGCAGAAAAGCGATATTAGGATGTTGGATATGAAGCTCGCAAGAAGTGATACAACTACTGGCATCTCTGAAACGGCGACGAAGTCGAGTTCATCGTTGTCTATGTCGGACTTCTCTGAAAACCGTCGAGGAAGCTCAATGGGAATAGATGAACAACCTACTAGTACCTCTCATCCAACGACTCATAGCCAACCTAACCCTAGCTCGGAAGTATACCGATTTGACGATGAGGATGAGGATGAATACGGCGAAGGCCCTATCACTATGATGGACGACGACGATCTAAGTGATGGCGAGCTCACGATGGTTGAACCCTTGAGCATAGTCGACGATGTTCCAGCTAAGACTCAGACACACGGGTGATGCCATTGGGGATCAGGGAACCTGAATCAAGGCAGCCCGTCAGTTCCACTGGTATCTATACAAGTCTAGCCGTTCTCCAAGTCTTACATCGTAGGGTTTGACCCGTCGACGTTACGCAACGCTCAACACGTCAGTGATATTCATTTGGCTGCTGATTCTTCAGTTCTGTCGCCGACCTTTAAACCTACAATTTGCGCGCCTGCGCCTCCGTCATCGAGCATGTTCGCGTATCCGCCAAGTTCTACAATATCTCTTGAGATCTAGCTACCCATACTGATCTCGACACCACATGTAGAGCCCAGTCCCCATTTGAAACGTTAGTTTGAAGATACCAGTGTACCCAGTCCGGAGATCGCACGGCGTTCTTGTGAATTGACACAGACCAAAACAACACCAATACCCTGGGTTCAAGAAAGCCAGACCCGTAAGATAGGCTTTACAACGTAGTAATAGGTTAAAAAAAGGCGACGCCGAAAAAACAATACGTTACTTTCTACTTGGTTAAACCATACTCTTACTTGAGGGCCATAAACAATACTTCTTGTATGAAGCCTCTACCTCTCGCGCCCGCGCGGCTAGATAGTTGGATAGATATAAAATGGGAATTATGTAGAGGACGGGCTTATTGATAGTCTTCGCGTTCCTATATGGAATATGACGCAATAGCTAGATAAAACGCAACGCGACTCTGCGCTGTTAGTTCTTCATGGCACTCTTGTTGACTTTGGAACTTAGTCCATCGTCGACTTGGGCAAGCTAGTATACCAATTTTTCTCGTTAGCTTTTAGTCTGCTTTGCTGTTGAGCGGGTCCAACCTATGGCCATTAGGTAAAATTGCCGGAGTGATTGTACAATAACTAGATTGTCACATACGTGTAATTGCTATTACAACTGTTGAAGATAAGTTGCGAACGACTCCTACAACCCTTCTTATTGAGAAGTAGCGTATGGGGATAACGAGGCGCCTGCCTTTTGGAGTTACTAAATCATAGCTAGGTATAGCTGGGAATTATCTTGGGCGAAGGGCACGAAAAATATCTCGAGTAGCTAGACGCGCGATGTTGCCTTTGTTGCGGCAACGCCGAAGTCATCGTGTCTGGGTTACTGATATAGGAGAGGCAACGGACCGTCCGGAGGTAGTGTGCCAGAGATTATCATAGGACCCGAAATGAATGGGCTCTTTATGGTTACTCGTATTGTGTTTGGTATGGTGTTGGAATATGAAAGATGGTGTTCTGTTTTCATGATAATATGTTCTACACTGGGGGCATCCATCATAACTTGGTGGCCTCTATGGCACAGGGGTAATGCGTGTCACTCGTACAGTAATCTACTTGCGATGTTATGACAAGATCCGCGGTTCGATTCCGCGTGGAGGCAACTTTTTGGTGTTATTATCTTAGACAGCACGCCATGGTCCAGCAGTAATCCGGCATTTAATGGCGCAGGTAGGAAAAGACTGCACGCTGTGTGTAAAAGGCATGGAATGTTCTTATGGAATTATAAACTAAATTATATTTTATATAACTATATGATTAACTAGATTTTTATTTATATAAAAAGCATATATTCTAATAAATCTTAAAACAAGAAAACATTATAAGTAAAAATCATATTAAAAAGATTAATGAATACTTTTTTAAAAACATTTTATCGGCTAAAGTTTTAGTAAGGATCACGCACACAGCGATTTATAACGCGGTGGTAACTTTCGATTAAAAACAAGTCTATTATCAGATCATCTCAATAATTAATACCTGTCAGATATAAAGTGATAAATAGATATGCTTTATCAGATCATCATTTCTATGAAATGTCTTGCGAGCCGTATCTGTGAGTGGCAAATGGGCCGGGACTACTTAGGGGGTTTGGCGGAACAAGGAGCCATTCGCTTAAGAGGCTGGGTACGGGTTTTGTTGAGCATAAGACTTCGAGCTAGGTACCGAATCAAATGGTGGCAGTTTTCACGTAATATCAATCAAGTCCCTGTGGTATATAGACGGCCACTGTATTATAGGCCCAGGCCGGCTCACTAGTGTCAGAAGCATTTATCCTAAATAGCCTGTTCCGGACGTGGCGCCGTAGATGGCTGGTACAGGACACAAAACCTGGAAGCATCTCCCGAGTATGCCTGGAGACATCATGGCAGTAGAATGTAATTTGCTGCCGCTTGGCTGGTCGCATGGATCTCCCGTATTTCCTGGGGTGCAATCTATAAACGCAGAAGAATGTGGGGAAGTCGATGTACACCTGACAGAACCACCAGTCTGGTCATCCAATCACCGACTTAGGTCAAGCTTCCTTGGATTCGAACTCATTAATATAGTTCGAAAGCGGCCGTCGTTCCACCGAAGTCAATATAGACGAATCGGTCCGCTGCCGGAACAGCTGTTCACGTAGTAACGACAATGGAGTAGTTGTTGAAATGCTCGGTATAGTTTAAGCTTGCCGAAGTTGGCTGTCCCGATACGCAGGCAATATATTGTCGCTTTGAAATGCGGGAATGTAAGTTGCCGTGATCATTAACATCATAGAGTGAAGGATCCACTTGTACCGGCTGCGGTAGATATAACATCTTAAGTCAAGCCCTCCTCTTAGACTACCTAGTTTCTGCTCCCCAGCTCCTTTAGCCCTGCCAAGCTGCCGACTTCTTGTTTGGCGTTGCTCGTCGTCAAGATGCTGTTTTCTCTCCCTTTAATCCTCGCGCCAGCCTTGGTCGCTGCCCATGGTGCTGTAACAAGCTACATCATCGATGGCACGACTTATCCTGGCTATCAAGGCTTCTCACCACAGCCTAATGCTCAAATAATCCAGAGACAAGTATGTTCGTTTTTAAATAAACTACAATCTACCGTAACGGCCCTGCCCCTATTGGACTGCTGAATGTTTCATCTGGATTAAGAGTACATAAAACAACCACTTAGAACTTACTAACTGCTGTTTTGAAGTGGCCTGATTACAACCCTATCATGACGGTGACGGACGCCAAGATGACCTGCAATGGTGGCACCTCGGCTCCATTGTCGGCAAAGATCGCAGCGGGCACAAACATAACAGCTGTGTGGGGACAATGGACTCATCAGCAAGGACCTGTCATGGTGTGGATGTACCCATGCGAGAGCGGCTTCTCGTCATGCGACGGAAAGCAGAAGAAGTGGTTCAAGATCGACCAGATGGGTCTCTTCGGACCGGCATTGAACAGCAACGACTGGGGAACGGCCACGGTCTACAAGACACTCAAGTGGTCGAGCAAGATCCCCGCCAGCCTCAAGCCCGGCAACTACCTCATCCGGCACGAGCTCCTCGCGCTCCACCAAGCCAACACCCCACAGTTCTACCCCGAGTGTGCGCAGATTGAAGTTACTGGTTCTGGCAGCGCGACTGCCCCTGCCAACCTACTGGCCTCCATCCCCGGTTATGCGCCACAGTCTGACCCTGGTATCATGGTAAGCAAGAATGCGGTGAAGAATCTAGAATGACGCAAATAGCTAACCCATCCAAGGTCGATATCTACCAGGGAAAGGCAACCTCATACACGCCCCCCGGTCCCGCTGTCTGGACTGGTTAAGAAACCATGGTAGGACAGGCCGTACTGAGTACTTGATACGTTATGCGAGCATTGTTCAACTTAGTCTGCTATGTATCGAAACGTAGGTTATGGTTCTCATTAAATCATGTGTAGAAACTTGCGACGTAGTCAGACAAATGAAACATTCATATTGCAGTCATCATTTTCAGACTTATTATAGCTTCCTTGGATATTCAAATATTAATTTTTCAAACTGAACATGTTGTTTGGCATCTGTTCTAAGATACGAGGATGAATTAGGCGGCGTGTGCCTAACCTGTGATCTGGTTGATATTAAAGATACCGTATATAGCTCTCTGTATAAGACGAGTATAACCCGCGACAGTAATCCACCTTAGCGCAAAACCGAAGATTAAAGATATAGCCATGTTTCAAATCAGCTGCTTGTACTTAAGACTCGATGTTTATGGTGGTTAATACATCACATAGGACTCAACAGGTGTGTACATATAGTACAGCAGCTATTTGTCAAAACGTGCTATTACGACCTGCGGAGTGTACCGCTGGGGATTGACTCAACGATAACAATCTAAGTTTAGGGTCGTCAAGCCTAATAATTCGTGAACGAACTGCAAACACGAAGCTCCCCTACTAAGGGTATTGGGCAATATACTCGTCATAGCCCTCAGAAGTCTGAGGCTCTTCTCTTCATGATTCGGAAACGAGCTCTTCAACGGGGATAAACGGAAACAAGCCCTTTGCGGGCCCGTCTGTAATAACTATCGAGCCGTCCATGATAGAGACCAGTAAGGTCCATTACCATACGAATATCGACAGGGCGCGCCGCGTCACGCCGAACACGTTGCATAACGTGTGGGTAGGTAGTGAGGGCCCAACTGTCAGCTTCACGCCCATGCTTTTCACCACCAATGGCGCCGGAGTATTTTGAGCCGCGTGCGTACGAAGTGCATATGGAGGTCAGAAGTTTGGCTGCACGGACAAGGCGATGTTGCGTGGCGCTGCTCGACAACCCTATCAGGGAATGAAACCGGGTGTATCCTCTGGGGATCCATAACGAGGTCACATTTCACGACGGGTTAGTGCTTCGCTATCGTATATCCATTCACAACGACGGGGGTAGAGTTGCTCGCTTTCGTTTATGCACAGGCCACGTAATTTCATATGGGTACTGCTAGAGAAATACTAACCAATCATTTTCGGGATCGAGTCAGGATAAGCTTTTGTTGCCATTTTTAGATCTTACAAGGTACGCGGCCCTATGAAACTACTAGATAGACGTTGACGCTGACCTAAACGTCGTGGTCTCGAGGCCCGCAGCATTTAGCCAAGATGGTCTACACTACGTAGGAATGTTAATGTGATAGCACCACAAGTTCCGGGCAATTGGGGAGTAAGGCAGCGTAGTGCTATACGGTGTATCTCTTACAGTCTTATTCAATAGTCTGGAAAGGTGCGAGTACCGAAGAAGGATCTGCTGAACGATGGGGTCCATATTACTGCACTAACAACTACGGAGTCCAGCTCACCACCACTCCAGCTCACGGTCGGGAATTCCGGCCTAGAGGTGTCCGAATAGCCGGGGTAGGGTGTCCGAATAGTGCTATTCAATTCATGCCGGATTCTGAGTCCAGTCCAAGTGGCAGTTTTTATCACATCTACACTACACCTCCAGGATCTTTATTATTAGTTCAGTTACTTGCCCCCTGTTTGCCCAAATTCTACCAATCAAGCATGAGATTTGGGGTAAGGCTCCTGGAAAACTAATATGGGCTCCTGGACGGTTGGCTTAAGCTTTCCCTTGAGGTTAACTAGAAACCCTTGATTAAATAGGCAGAAGATGGGTAACTGACAATTTTACGAGCGCACAAAGTTTGGTTGACCCCCCCGGCTACACCCTGGTTTTTGTACCCACGCTAACAATAAGGATCCTGGAGGAGGTGTACATATTTAATAGACCTTTACCCACGGTGCACACTCTCAGATCTGCTCCTTATCTTGTGTTTCAGTTTTCCACCACTGTTCGAACTTGATCACATTTCAAAGGTGATCCTTTATACTTGCATAGTCCTTTCTCTTTCTCTTCACCATGCTATTATCTTCCAGGCTTCGCGGTGGTAGGAGGAACCGAGATCAAAACTATGATTCCGCGGTACAAGAGGGAGAACGTCAACTAGGCCCCCAAGGAACCATTGTGCGAGGAATAGCCTCGGGAATTGGACTTGCTGCTGAGGCATATCATCACCACAAGGAAAAGAAAGCACGGAAAGCAAAGGAGAGCGAGAGTGATCCTTCACTTACGTCACAGCCAGCAACACTTGGAGACTCCGATGCACAACCAGCAACCTTATCCCAACGGGTGGACGAAGCGGCATGGCAGCTGGATGATGCTCAACAACAAGCTATGGAGGACGTGGCGCCGCCACCGTATGCTACCAGCGAGCAGCAACCCTCAGAGCTTGCAGCAACATTCTTCCAACGGCACTCCCTACTTCCTACCCTAGGACCAGGAACCCAGCAACTTACCTTACCTGTTATCATCACCCAGAAGCGACCAGGCAAGCGAACCAGAGGTTTCATAAGGGCATACGCACCCGTTCTTGATGACGTTGGAATCAATGAAGCAACCTTCCTCGAGTTCATTGATGACCTAAACAAGGCCGTCCTGCCAAGCCCATGGATCCAAGCCATAAACTTGGCTTCCTTAGCGGGAATGGCGGTACCAGAACCGTTCACGGTGCTGATATCTATTGCCGTCCAGCAAGCAGCCAATGCTGCCAGCGCAGCCCATAGCCGGTTCAAGACAAACCATTTCCTCAACAATGTCAATAAATCGTTCTTCATGCCGAGAGGGCTCATTGCACTCATCATGACCTGGAAGCCGAGCCGGCCTGGCGAGATGCTGACAAACGTCAATTACGACATAGAGCCAGCAATCGCAAAAGCAACGAACCAAAACGAGCAGAGTTCGCTGCTGAAAAAGTTCGCCCAGTCAAGCGGAGACACGGCCTTCGAGTGGCCCGAGACCGCGCCTTTGATTTTTCCAGTGCTGGACAATATAGCGGACATGGACACAGAGAAGAAGCAGAATGCCCTGAAACGGACTGGTTCGTTTGTCCAGGCATACATGGACTCGAGAAGCCGAGCTAAATGGGCGGGCCAAAATCCACAAAGCAAGATGGCTAACATTGGCCCGAAGGAGCAATTCCACTCTAGATACTCCGATCCTAATCATCCAGCGAGCAGCGGCGACCTTGTAGCCCTGTTAACTGGAGGGCATTTCCAAAGCCTCTCTGCCAGAGGCCGTAGGGGTCCTTTGCCACTTCGGACCGATCGTAGACGAAACGGGTCTGGCAGGCAAATTGTTGGCGGCGGGGGTATCGTTGGCCCCGGTGGTATCGTTGGAGTGGGTGCCGATGCTGTGAGGAAGATTTTTGAAAAGGTTATTGCAACTTCTTAACGTAGCCGCTGTCTTAAGAAGAACATGCTAACTAGAACACAGGATATACTTTATCTGATGATTGTTCAGCTTCCAACGCCGGCACAGATAGCGGAAGCTTCCGCTTTACTACCTACGGCTGAATTCCCAACCAGCGGGCTATAACCTGTACAATCCGAAAGAAGTTGCCGCTAATATTCAATGGGAAGTAATAGTACGGTCGAGGTGGCTTTGTAACGGGGCAGTATAGTGAACTTATTGCCTGATGAGAATTTCCGGCACCAGTTGGTTAGGAGGCATGTTAGAAATAGCATAGAATGTAAGCAATGATGCGATTTAACGACCCTGATGAATGAAACAATAGAGCCTAGATGTTAGCATTCCAGAGTAGAGATGTGACTACTAGGTAGTGAAGCGGGGTGCTAAGGTCAGGGGTAAGACCGACCAATGAGGAGGTCACAGTCTCGAGAGATTTTACCACGCACGTAAATGTATCGCCATACTCGTGGAACCAAGACTCCGGGTCTTAACGTTGAAAAGCCACCGGAGGAAGGGCAGTTCGTCTACGACTTGCTACAATGCATAGTGGCTACAGTAAACGGTATCAATGTCGAGGTTGACCCAGGTGTAGATAGGGGGCCTTGCATGCACTGACCTGTGCAGCCGAGCTTCATGAGAATCATGGTGATAGAATCTTTACCTCGAGCCGAATTGTTAGGGTAACCTAGAGGTGTGGCTCCTACCATTTCTTGGGCACTGAGAATTGCTTCCTGAAGATCGCTTAGCGAATTGTTACACTGATACTTCTTGGCCAGCATTACAACCAAGTCTTTTAGACGGGGCTTATAATTACGACCACTAGGGCGATTCATTGTGACTATGCTAAGAGTCTACATATCGGTATTCTATCCCGAAAAACAAGGATGCTTCACTGAAACCTATCCTCCTTTTCTTAAGGGAAAAGGTTGAATCTAATCAATTGTTCGAACATTGATGAAGTAACTAAGATTGAGTAAGTAATTGAAAGGCCTAATACTGTGTGTGTAGTCTTTTTCTAGTTGGGCTTTGGCAGCCAGGTTACATCAATTGCCGTGGAAAGCCGCTGATGTCGAACATCCGCCTGTTCTTGCTGATCCCGCGCAAGTCTAGCGCTATCGTGGTATTGGTAGTTTCGCTAGGAATGACTATATTGACGTAGATGTCCTCGTATAGGCCACGCTCGCGCAAATTGTTGACCGGGATCTCTATGCGTAGATCCCCATTACCATCAGCCAAATCCTCGACCACGAAGGCAGCAGGACTGTGGCACGAAGCGAAGAATTCACCCAGCGCCCTTATATCATGACTGGGCTCACTATCTTCTGAAAGGCGGCACCGAATACGCCCACGGATCTGAATAGAAGAGCTTTGTATTTGAACCGGCTTCCCAACAAGTTCGAAGTAGAAGGAGCTCGCGACTAGCGAACAGGCTACCTGATTAATTTTCTCCTGGACATCGGCGTGATTCTCCATCCAACCAGCCACGTTATTGGAAAGGGACTGGATCTTTCCGACATCGTCCATTGGTGGTGGCTCCTCTCCGAAGTCGGGATTGAGGCGGAACAGGCGGCCTTTCCATCGGGGATCACGCAGCAACGGCTCGCTCCGCATCATCCACCGCCGTTCTGAGTCCAGGTTCAATTGGATCTGGTAGCTGATCATAGTAAAGATAGTTCTGATAAAGGGAGTCTTCCGGCGGATCTTAGCTTTCCCCTCTGCAACTAGGCCTTGCTCCTTGATCAGTCTCGATGAGCCGTCGTCTTCGGTTTGGTGATGCTTAGGCAGGCCCGTGCCGACGGACAGCACAAGGTCTGGAATGAGTCGTTGCCCTTGGGCACTCGCAAGCTTACGAGCTTCTTCTATGGCGAGATCAATTGGATTGTTGTGTAAAATTGCGCCGTCCATCATTTCCGGGAATACGTTAGATCCAGGACTCGGCGAACGCGGTTTGACAAAGGGCCGGAAGAAGCCCGGCGCCGCCGAGGTTGCCCGAGCGCTGTAAAAGTGACTGGTTAGTGACTTGAGGACATGAAGGAGGTTCACTGGCTTAAATCTTACGCTTCCCAAACTCTAAGCTCATCCTCCCGCCGCGTTGGCCTATACCGCTCATAATTCGACTTAGACTTCTCGCCGAAGATAGGAGAACCGGAATCATCGTTTGCGTTATAATTAGAAAGCACGAGCGACCTTGTGCCAGCCTCTGAAACGGCTGCGACGGCCACCTTAAGGCGCTGGGAGCCGTTTTTCTGCCGGTTACCGAATAGATTTCCATCTCCGAACGCGGACCGAAGCGCATCTTCGATTGGCCTCGTTTCGTATTTACTTCTTTTTATGAGCAACTGCAAATGACGTATAACGTGCATGTCCTGGCCCTTCCGTGGGGTGAAGGCTTTGCCGACAAGGGTTCTGAAACGCTCAATGCATTCCTCGATAGACCATAATTCGTGCCCAAAACCAAGTGATATTATCCCACCCGTGCTGTCATGCGTAAGTCTAATGGGCTACTGTTTGCTGTTATGCTCATCTGGAAACGTTGAACTTACCTGGTCCCCACAACAAGGTCGAAGAAGCGATGAAGCGGGACACCTATCCGGCCTTCCAAGGCCCTGAGGACGGAGAGTTCCACTATACCACGGACGCCGCCCCTAACAAGACCGTCAGCTCGGGCTCAGGGGTATAGTTATCAGAGGTTCTTTACCCGTCTAGCACTAAGACCCTGAGACCAGATTGTGGCGGCTGGACCGCAATGACTGTGGGCTGTTTGGTCAGTTGATCCCTCAATAAATTATCATGCATGGGGCATTGATCGACGATGATCCTCAAGTGATCGTTAACTCGGCCAAAGTCCTTTGCACACTCGAGACAGATGATGTGACCGCAGGACAGCTCATGGTCCGGAGGGTTGGATAGACAGCAGAGGCATATCGAGTTGCTGAAGATGCCCAAGTCATCATTAAGGTTCCTATAGAATCGTTGTAGCGTCTTGCTGTGTGCGAGGACTCGTGCTTGTCGCGAATCGCCGTTCTCGCACCAAACGTCTTTCTGCATCTCTTCCATGCGCCCTAGAATTCTGTCTGGCCAGTTGAACCTAGCGGGATCGAAGTCATGTTTAAACTCCCCCCACCATTCATCGCTGATGTATTTATTTGAAAAGGAACGATGCATGTCGCCATGGGTTTTCCTCCTTTGTTGGCAATTAAATGCCACCATCATTGGGAACCTATTATGCGAATCGATGCGAAATTGACAAGGAACCTCATAGTCAAAGTACGTCTTGACGGCCGCCTGGCATTGTTCCATAAACGAGGTTCCGTCTCTCGCGGAGCCAACAGCGCCATCTTTATATCCCCGGGCGCGCAACGGCACCGAGGAACGAGTTTCGGCTTTGAACCAATCGTCGGGCTGGCCTTGCTCAAACAATGAGTAATCATGATACCAGGGATGTCAAGTGAAAACTCACCAAATAGACGCTTTCGCGCTGCATCTAGCATCAAACATGAAGCCACCATTTCGGTTAGCTTGGTGAATAGAGCTTCAATACTCTCCCCGAGACCAAGTTTCTGACCTACTAGCTTGGCAAAGGCGTACAACTTGTCTGCCATTGTTTTAGGGGGAGGCTGGTGTCTGAGAGATGCCTTCACATAATCAAATGGCTCCTCGAGCGTCTGTGAGAAGTGATCAAACGCCAGCGATATATAGATTCCGAATTCGTCTGTGTCAGGGAGCATTCGAGCTTCCTTCTTTTTCGTAAATGATTTCGAGCAGCAGTCGCGAATGATAGAGTAAAGCTCATCGCGTTGCTGTTCGAGGAGTTTGTAACGGCTCTTGTCTGGAATTCGAATCACATGAACTTTGGAATAGTAGCACCGGAACAGCTCCTCCATATCTGAGATACGATGTCTGGAGGACTCCCACTTCTTTACATATGCCTGGAATGTATTGTTTTTTTGAATTTGAGAATTCATAGACTTGTACAAGTTGTCTGTAGCTTCGAGTGTGTTCCACATCGCATCTGGGGTCGAATTTGGGCACTTGTTGAGCGCAACAATAGCATGAGGCTTGCTAGGTAGGTTGACTGATTTTGAGCGGTTGGCATCGGCCCAGGCTAGAAGCTTCTCAACTACGTCTTCCATTGTTCTGTTATGAGCGATGGTTAATTATGAGACTCGGGATGACACGACTTCCGAAAATGAAGCGGGCGATGACTTACTTTGGATTGTTTAACACAAACACGATTACATCAGAGAAAGCGTAGAAAATCCGAGGATACATTTCAGCGACAGCATATTGTCTCTTGCTGGTTTTCTCGTGATCGGGAGCATCTCTTCGTGCCCATGCCAAAACCCGTCTCGTACCACGAGGAATCAATCGGCGGAAGTGATTGCCGAGGGGAGTGCTGCTTAGCCCCGGTACAGCCTTTCGCCGGACGGACAGGGACTGTGAGCCTCGAACAGCACCACCGCCGGACGCGACCGGGCTTCGCTCACCCCCTTCAAAGCCTTCACAGTCGGCGAAAAGGATGGGCTGAGTGGTCGAGAAGCTTTCCGGATCCGCATATAGGTGTACGTCGGCTGAAGTTGGCACCTCGCTGTCAATGCGGCCTACCACCGGTGCGGCTACTCCGGCCAAGCTGTCCTGGTTCTTAGTTGAGTTGATCAGCAGGCGAATGAGTGTGCTCTTGCCGGCGTTCGTTTGCCCCACAAAGGAAACGAGAGCCGGATATTGCACATTCGATGTTTCTGTAGCATTAGCCATCATGATCGCGGCGTAACGTCTATATTCGGACAGAACAGGGTCACCGCCGTCATCCTCTCGATCAAGCCCGAACCAGGTCGTGTCTTGATCATTCTCATGCTGCTCCCTCTCTTCCGCCTCGTTTTCGGGCCCTGCCACACACGCATCTACCCTTTCAACAACATTAGGGCTTACTTGCTCGTGGGGTATGCCACCCGGCCCAAGCTGTTTCCCATCTCGGTGAGCCCGGCGCTTCTCCCAGCAATTATTGCAATAATATTCGTTGCAGCCGGTGCAAAAGTTTAACCCCTCTTCCGTATCACACACCTCGCAAGTTAGAACCATGACGAATAG
The DNA here is from genome assembly GCA_025201785.1 of Xylaria longipes. Taxonomy (NCBI): domain Eukaryota; kingdom Fungi; phylum Ascomycota; class Sordariomycetes; order Xylariales; family Xylariaceae; genus Xylaria; species Xylaria longipes. The sequence goes on from MU619765.1 coordinate 76,216, forward strand.
CAAGGGAGTCTGATCAAGGTATAGCAGAAGTCTTGTGGGTGTAAAATGAGTACCTAGGTCATTGGCAAAGAAACAAAGAGCTACGTTACAAGATAACTATATAGAGAGAGCCGCATGCTAAGAGATTTATACCTGGAGACATTCTAAATTTAGATCTAGCCTGCTGCTGACTTCCGCCACACAATTAAGTGGCTGCCGAACAATATTCAATATTTGCAAAAAATGCGCAGTTGATAGAATTGCCATTCTCACCGAAATAGTGTACCATCAAACTTCCTGTCAAAGGCAAAGATGTTTGCCACTGACATCAAATCCCCGTGATAGCTGCCTCGATTTATCACAACTGGCCCTTTGCTCTATTCATGCTCTTACACATAGCTCGCAGCCATGACACGGTGGGCAACAGCCTGGTGCAATACTCAGACTGCTAAGGTATAAGATACTTGCAATTTACCGGTTAACTTTTGTTGACTCACATTGCCAAGTGGCATTAGCGGCGGCAAACCTCAGTCCTAGCAATATAGGCATTTATGCGCCGCCCTTAAATGCTGTCTGCTGTGCGGCACACCATCTTGTCGCCCGCAGGAGATACACCACCCACCTACACAGAAACTACTACGTAACGGCGCCCCCTTTTTAGGGCCAACCTTTCTCCCCAAATTCAAGTTCCTCCTATTTTAATAGACTATTACATGCTTACTTTACTTGACGGTGCTAATTATGAACTATGAACTATTAGCTAAAACAAACACCTTTTTTTTCTTTTCAAAAATTACGTTTGAAATATTAAACCAAACTGAAGCTAGTTAACCCTAAACTTTATAACGAAATCAAATGTCCTGTGCTTGCCTTGGTTACGAGCAGAGGTTGTTGAAAATCGAGTGGCTGGGCAGAGATATTACTGTGTGCCTAGAACATATTCAGGTCGACATTCGCCAGTTTGGCCGTGATAAGCTGGTGACACTAACAAATCCGCCTACGTATGTGACTGTCCGAATCCGGCATTCCACTATCCCGCTTATTCTCGATCTCCATACCCATCTTATGCATCTTATGATTCCCTCTTATACCCTGTGATTAGCGAATCCGACGCTTGCATACGCGACATTGACCCTTCGCGCCTGCTCGCATCTGTCGCCTGGGCCGTGCATGTGACCGTGTCCAATCCTCCAATATTGGCACCAGGGCTATCCGCGCCATCCACTGCTCCTCCAAGAGATTGATAGGCTTTATTAGAAGTAGCATGTGCTTCCCCGCATCACCTCCTGGGGAGGCAAATGGTTCTACGCCGCGATATACTTCGTTGAGAAGGACGTTGTCATGCCACGGCTATAAGGACCTGTGGATAAGCCATACGATGAAGAGGAAGTGGACAACTGGTACCAGTATACCGCGACTCTCGTGGATTTATGATCTTTGAAGAGCATCCACAATGGCCTCTGAAGTACAGGAGCGGGAGAGTCTCTACGGTCACCTACTCATAGGTACGCCCAGTGTATTCCCTATAAAATCAGTCACCTTAGTCGCTGTTACGAGGGCAAGAAAAAGCGAGAAAACGCCAAGTCACCAGCTAGGACAATTACTCTCACTTGCGGCAAACAACCTTGTTACCACCATCAGCACAGCCTGCTTCAAAGCTGACATCGGTTCTAGCCCAATGAAACTTAATACTACCATTATGTATAGTCACCGTGTATTAGCGCTTATGGCTATATTAAAAGGGAGAGGAGGTACACCTCCCCCATACCCCTACAAGTATTTGCTAGATTCTAACCAGTTCTCCGTCAATATTCCCAATTAAAGCGAGCTGAGCGACTTTTACGTATTAGCAAACAGGTTATTTAGCAGTCTATAGCTACGAGTAACTCGGTTCAATGGTCGCAGCCGTTGTCTTGCCGCCTTTCGCAGGCACGGCTAGTCGTTCTAGATGTCTCGTCTTCTTCATTGGTGCTGCTAATCTGAGCGTGGGAAATAATGCACTTCCCATCGTCCAAAACAAGTTTGGGACGATGGTGTCACATTCTAATGGGTTCTACCGCGTACGTGTTAGCTGTAAGACTTCTCCTCATGGCGCCAACAAAAATAGCAGCCCCAATGCATGACTCTAGTTCGGCGGCCTACTTATAGCCCGTGGCCGGCTTGGCGACATATTCAGTCACGAGAATGCCCTAATCTTCTGCATCACGGTCTTAAAAAAAAACTACGATTATCTATGCTGTGGTTCGTAATCCAATATGCTTTCAACAACTTAGGCCACCTCTACTTGCATCCCATGCAGCTACTGCTTTTATGATTCCGTCTGCCCGGTCGCATTGGCATTTGATAACCTACAGCTAGGAATCAGGCATTTGCCGCTTGGGAAGTGTGTGGCTAAGTGGCTTCGTGTACTGTAGGTTCTGGACTACGTGAGCATGGCTTGGTATACACTGACTGGCTTTGCCCCGGCCCCCAATTAGCGGTCTATCCACGTCACCTGTATCGTGGGATTAGTACGAAACCGCGCGATTCTTACCAGCTGAAACTTGCCTATCTAATTTTCATTTTATAGATGCTCTAGCTAAGCCTAATTATTGGAGTGCAAGGACAACAGCTGTGGGATACACGACATGAGCCAGAGCTAGTCGGCAGGATCTGGTTCAACGCCAAGCTCCCAAGCCGCCACGAATCTCTAGCATGCATCCAACCCGCCTAAAATAACCAGTACGACTATGTGAATGAGAGTAATTGGTTTGTCAGCACTGCTTCGCATCTTTTAATCGATATGCGGTGGTGTCGTCGACGTAGTGCGGTCATCCATTTCCTAGGGTGCTCCGTGTCTAACTAACGCCTAACCTCTGATTACATCCTTCTCTGCTCGTTAAGCGTCAGAATCGAAGTTCAGGGGCGTCCATTCGTAATCATCAGCGTGTTTATATATATCCTGCTTTATTGGGTCGCGGTCGCCAAAAACAGAATCGGAAAACTCGGAGTCATCGTCCTCAGAGTCAGAGGGGAAGTCAATGTGCTGCTTTTTTATCTCTAGCCACGTCATTCCAGGACAATCTTTGCGAATATCACCTATGGCGGTCAAAAAGGGAGATCCCGGTTTCTCCTGGTAGTCAATACCCCGGCCGCGCCTGACCACCACCATGAGCTCCTTAGTCTTCTCACCAGGTGACATGAGGTCGCCATATTCCTGTGTTGCAAACGTAACTTCTTCGTGTGGTTTCGTGGGCTTCTGTTCAAACCGAACGCGACTTGCTTCGTCGCTAACAGTACAAGATTGACCAGCAAGAGTAGACCGGTAGATAGTGACTGAAGGTTGGCTAGCAGCCCCATCGCGATTATTCATGGCGCGAATCCAGTCCGCTGGCTGAGGCTTGCGCCAATAACGGTCATTGATTTCGTCGTCCGCTGCGAATCCAAGCAGTGACGACGCATGCGAGATGAATCGCAACTCTTTCCATCCCTGGCCGTATTTTATGAGCGTGTTCAGCACATCGTAGCTGACCTTACCGCCGTACAGGTTGAGAACAGTTAGTGTGTCGAGTTGTAAGCCCGGCAGGAGCTTTAGGGCATGAACAAGGCGGTAATGAACATCGCCATCGGGCCAAGAGAGCATCAAAGTCTCCCCTCGAACACGTATATGGTGTACCTTGGACAGTGTTGCGATGGGGAGAGCGGCCAGCTTCGTCATCATAGTTTCGGTGTCTTCGAAGCTGAACAAAACCCAACCAAGCCAGCTGTCTCCAATCTCGGCTCTTGCGCGACGACAAGATGTCAACATAGCAAGGGAATTCGAGGCGGAGACAATTCGAAGGTCTGAAATCCTTCCCACTGATCTTCGGCCATGAGACAGTCTGGTGTCAAAGAATAATTGGGCGTATATCAGATCGCGGACTTCTTGAGGAATTCGGAATAGCTGACTGCCTTCCTGAGCATTGCTGGGCTGGCTCTGTGAAGGTGCCCTTGATTGCTTCTTCGTTTTCTTTGAATTCTTCTTGGCCTTCTTCTGTCCCGCCATGGCTGTGATTCCTTTCCTTGGCTGATGGTGCTAGGTGGAAGAGAGGGTTGGATTGAGGGGTATTTTGCTGTTAGCTAGGTATGAGAAAATGGCTTTTATTCCGTGAATCGATTTCGCAATGTAGAAGTTGTTTGCTGGCAGGAGGGCCAGAGGAATGCCTTTACTTAAGTACCTAGGTACTTACCGTGAAGGCGCTTCTACATTCAATTTGCCATATTCGGGGTGGTTGCGGGGTGCCAATCCACTTTTAGGTACCTACCTAGGTAGGTATTCACCCAATCGCCTTATTCGATGAAGTACATAGGTATTTCATCATGGCCAATCAAAACCACCATTTAGAACTACTACAACTTTTGCAATTAGGGTAACAATAAGAACAAAGTGGTCAGTGACAGGACTAACCTCATAAAAGTACACTAGATGCGTAAGACATATTAATTAGTATTGCCCGTCCTTCGAGCGTGAGTAGTTTACGCGTCGAGGCTAAGGCTTGGCGAGTCGTTTATACTGTATATATAGGTATTTAAGTAGTATGCTAGGGCTCCGTAGATGACTACTACAGTAAGGTCTAGGTAGCCTCTACCTACCTAAAGTGTCCTGTAGGGCCTGTAAAGGAACCCAACAGGCCCTCGCCCGACCTTATTGAACGGTGTGGAGATCGCCATCCTTCCCGGTCTCCCCAAAATCCAACGCCGAACCAATCACTGACCTCATAATGAAGGTCAGGCTCGTCAACGTCGACATTTTCGAAGTCTTGGCAGATATCGAACAGCAGTATTCGTCACGGGCGCATGCAGACGACTCCGTGAGAGCGCGATTCAACACATCATTCCACACCGAGCGTGAAGCGCCCCATCTTCCAACCAGGCCTTCCGAGAAGCCCTACTCATTCAAGCGATGGCTTCCTCTCATTCTCCGCACGCGTGGGCTCGCCCTCGAGGATTCCCAGGTTGTCACGTTTTCGCGACAACACGCCCAGTTGCTTCTCCAGGTCGCCAACGCGTCTATACTGTCCGGTTCCATCAATCGTATCTATCGAGAGGAAATCGATGAAGAAATAGTCCCGGCATTCGAGTCACTGACTTTTCCTCCGGAAGGGCTCTTCATGAGACTCGACGCCTGTTCCGCCAAAGATGGGGTGCAGAAGAGACCGGGGATGCCTGCGGTACCGGGGACCTCTGCGCTGCACTCCGTCAACGAGATCCTGCTGCTCCTGTTGACGTCGTGCCGAGCACGCAACGCCCTCTTCGGCACCCTCGAGGGAGATGCCGAGGTGTTTGAGCTATTCTTCACTCCCTGGAATGCCCGCATGCGAGGCGACAGGGAATATCGTGTCTTCTGCCCGCCTTTCCGCCCAGCAGATTCGCTGCGCATTTCGGCAATCAGTCAGTATAGATGGCACAGGGAGTGGCTTTTTTTTGCGCCTGGTGAGCGGCGGAACCAAGCAGTGGAGAAGATTGTCGAGGGAATCGATGGCATCACGAAGCAGATCGCGGCAGAGCTGGATGCTGAGGATGAGATGGATGACTTGTTGATGCGACAAGGGCTCACATTCGACGTCTTCTTCGATGAGGAGCGTGGTCTCGTCCAGCTGGTCGAGTTGAATGTTTTCGGTGCCAGATCAGCCTGCGGAAGCTGCCTTTTCCATTGGATTAGGGACAGGGAGACGCTTGAGGGTCATGGGGAGCCTGAAGATGTAGAGTTCAGGGTAACCTATCAGGAGCCGTCCTCTTCGTCACCCTCTGAAGACGACGAAGATGATGACGAAGATGATGATGAAGGGGAATAAGATCGCCAAGATAGCTTGAGGGAAATACCAAACATGGCCAGCGATTCCGCTTCGTCGTGATACTGCCGTTAATAAGGTGCTCATGATTGTCCGTCCTAGCTTCATATTTAAAGTATGCATACAGAGCCATTGTTCCATTAAACAAAGAAACCACAATAAAGTCAAGGTCTCGGTGTTATGATTACGCCAACAGTATTGCGAAACATATCGAATGTTATGTAACATTCTCAGGCTAGATCTACTCTATTATATAAAGCATGCTTTATTACTATTAAATCAAATCTCACCTAACTCGACAACCTCCTAGCTAACCAGTTAGACAGCAGCTCTAAAACCTTTCTACAGCTACCTCCTCACGCATTTGACCCCGGAAGCAAAGAACTAATAATCACCAACAAAATGCCAGACAACAAAATGTCAGACAACAAAAAACCATCAAACCCTCCCAAGAAAGACCCTCCTAAGAAAGAGGACGACAAGAAGCAAGGTGAGAGCAAAGGCGGTTCACTTGATTGGCTTCACGAAGCCGCAAATTATGAACCTCCAAAGCAGCCACCAAAGAGCACGGGTGATTGGATGAAGGACGATGGCAATATTGTTTGATCGAACTTTCGAAGCCCATCGAGCAAGAACCTGAGCTAATATTGTCTTTAGAACAAAAAAAAAAGTAAACGAGGATCTCATTAAGAAAAAGAAAAAAGGAGACTGGTAAAAAGCACTAAAAAGCATACAAAGGAAACTAAACAACATAAATAACACAAAGCGGGTTAAAAACAAAAGTAAAAAATAAAGAAAAAGGTTAAAAAAATAAAAAACATTTATTAAAAAGTAAATAATATAACTAGTTTAATACAATAGCTTTTAGTTAAATATAAAGCTTTTAAAATATTATTTTTAAGCTAAGTTTAGTATAAGAAAGTCTTTTTTAAATTTAGATTTGTGTTATTCTACTCCATTCCACTTTTGAGTCCCGGAGTTGAAATAAGGCTTGAAGGGATACCTATGTAACTTGGAATTCCAAGATTGCTTGGGAACAGGGGCTTAGAAATATATTCGTATTATTGCCCTGTAAACAATTACACCCCGTGCCCGGATAGTTACAAACCACCGATAAAAGAGAGATAGGCCGAGCAGCCAATATGACGCGCATCATATTCCCGTATTTTCTAGATTCCATGGAAACCCATCCTCGGGAACTGTGAAGAGGTACTGGAGAATATCCGAGTCCGAAGGTTTAGTGCCAGGGGCCCAGGCTTGGTCGCTCTGGAAATCGCTCGGTTGCAAATCCGGATAGGGAGAAATGGCATGTGTATACGACCTCAGTTGTTGAAGTGCATTATATATCTCTTCTAGGCTTCCCGTCTCCTTGACAATATCTCCCAGAGGCGACATCGCCGTCTCGATTAATTTATCATCCGATAAGCTCATATCGGTAGGCGTGTTGAACATATTATTTGATACTAGACAGAGTAGGCTTGTGATATATGCACATAGGGTCGTCCTGATGCACATAAAGCCGGTCAGTAAGCATCGACATATGCTTTATATTCGCAGGGGGGACAGGGCACTCACATGGTGAATACCGCATCTCTCGACTTAACTGTCATAAAGAGCTTAAGAAACTCTCGGGACTCGTTGATGAGTGTCAACCAGTCCTGCTGGTCTGGTGTGCGTGAACCCACTTGGCCAGCGGCGAAACTCTCGCCGTAATTTTGCAGGCTTTCCACCCATTTTGAAAAGTGATAACTGTCAGCTGCAGTGCCGTAACTTATAAAGACTCTGCGGGACAGGCGCGCGGAATAGAGCATGCAGAGGTGCCTTGATACCTCGAAGCTTCCAGACCGGAGCAGCGCCGTGGGATGGAACTCAGGGGGCACCTGGGTGGTCCAAGCGTCGAGCTCTTGGTGTATGACTGCGATCTTGCTGGCTTTCTCAGTTGAACTGCAATTCTGGCTCGGCACCGAATAGATATAGCTGTGAACTAAGCCCTGAATTCTCGCCATTTGTACGCTAGCGCGGAGAAAGTTAAATTTTGTATGCCCATCACTTGAGACAATGAAGCCAGCCAAGTCGTCATTGACCGGCTCGAGTGGTGGTAGATCCAGATCAATGTCGCTATCGCGTTGGACTGGACTTATCGACGTCTGTGAGCTGATTGATCTATCCAGGATGTATGCTATCCAGAAGACTCGGTCCCGTTGCAGTTGTAGAGCAGAATCGTGCTGGTCGAGTCTTTTTCTGTGGAGCCCGAGTTTGTGAGCTAAGCGCAGAGCTGTGGCAATTAAAACGACAGCAGGCGTCGGTTCGTTGGCAGTTCGAAATAACATAGAAAGACCAATGAGTACTTGGACATGTATGAGGCTTGTTTCGTGGGCGATGGCGTCTGTTAAAACAGATTGCGCGTTCTTGATGTAAGTGGTATCGTTGATAGAGTGTGACTTTTTGCCCGAATAGCCGTTGTGATGCGCAAGAGCAATCACGACACTGCGGCGACACTTTCTTAGCAATTTTCTCTCCGGGTAATTTCCCTGAATGATCCTACAGCGAGATAAGTCGAATGCTGACTCACTTTATCATTGCCCAAACAGCAGGCTCTCTGGTATGCGGCTTGTAGTACCAGTCTTTAACTGCAGTTAAAAGGCTTGATGGGTCAAAAAGGGGGAGGAAGGAATTAGACGTCGTAAGGTACCACTCAACCACTGGGAGGACGTCATGTAGTGAGTCTAATGGCATGGTATTATAGCCGGTACTCAGTGAGGTGCTGTCACCCACGTTCTTAGAACTCAAATTCATTATACCGGAGTTACCTCCAAGTGGGCAGGTCCTTTTTAGACCCTTAAGTTCCGCCAGGGCCGTAGATAGTTGATCTTCTAGACTCTTGACTCGGGACTCAAGCGCAGCTTCTCGAGTCGCAGCTTCTCGAGTGCTAGCGCCTCCCCTTTTCTGACTTGATCTCCGGGCAGCGGTATTGCGAGTGCAATCCGAGTTATAAATCACACAGTGAGAGCACCGTGGCTTCTGGCCGTCGCATTTGATTCTCCTGCGATAGCAGAGATCACATGCCTATGCGTACCTCTGATTAGCGACCGTATAGTGATAGAATAGGCGCATACTTAGAAATCCCGGGGAAGCGGGTACCATTCTGATGGGTTCGATCCGTTCCATAGTGCTTCAACGTCTTAGTATCTGAGCCGATTAGAATCACCTCACGGAAGCTTCCTTTGCGAAAGAACTAGAAGACATGATTTCAAAGAAGAGTCGTTCACCTCAGATTGCCAATCCTCGTCAGGTTCCGCGGAAGCCCCGCGCTGACAAACATGAAGGGCCCGCATTTTATACATCTGCTACAAGAATGACCAATGAGGTTATTCAGAAACGATGGGATCGCTACAGGTGGAGTTGATTACCGAATAGGGCGTTCTAAAGGAAAACATGTCATTACCAAGCATCACTTGTCGACTGGCCATGTTATGTATGTATGGGTTTGAAAGAAGAGACTGGCGTAAGAAGCCAGGTTGGTTTGTCAGGAAGCTGCTTATTGGAGATTGAGCTGAACAAATGCCTACAGAGATTGAGATCCCGGTGGGTCTAGAGTTTTGATATGTTATGAGTAATGGCTTCTATGCGTGACAGTTTTCTATTTAATTTACATATGTCGAAATTTTCAATACTATATAAGAATATATAATGCCCCTTTTCCTTTAAGCATTCGCACGAAATCTATACGAACTAGATATAAACGCAGATATAGCACGACTTAATTGTCGGAATTCGAGCTCACAGCTAATTATTCACTCATCCTGTGGCTTATACGGCCCATCAATTCCTATCGGTGTAACTAACAGAATATCGGAAGAGCGAGATGTTCAAGCCAATCTCTAATATGGACCCAGAGCTCCCAGATCAACGCAAACACTGAATACCGCAGAAAAGGCAAACGGGATCGACCAAGATGTAGAAAAGGTTAGTTCTACCGCCGAGAATAGCAGCGACAAGTCGGACGTCAAGGAGAGAGAAATTCACGGTATTCGTTGGTTCTTCATTTGTGCCTCTCTCTATATCACCTGCTTCCTATACGGCCTCGATACGACAATAGCGGCAGCGGTCCAGGCGGACGTGGTCAAAACTTTCGGCCAGATTAAACAGCTCGCTTGGATCGGTGCCGGGTTCCCATTAGGATCGGTAACGGTAATATTCCTAATGGGCTACTTATACAACGCCTTTAATATAAAGTAGATATTTATAATAACGGTATTACTCTTCAACATCGGCTCGGCGCTATATGGTGCCGCACCCAACATAGCCGCCCTAATTGTTGGGCGTATCATTGCTAGAGCCGGAGGCACCGGAATCTACCTTGGATCGCTGAATTTCATAACAGCCTTAACAGTTCCGAGTAAGCGTGGTCTATACACCACCCTTATCGGCTTCTTCTAGGGGGTCGGTGCTGTTCTAGGGCCTATTATTAGCGGCACATTCTCCGTTTCTTCAGCAACTTAGCGCTGGGCGTTCTATTTCAACCTCGTCGCCGGCGCAGCATCAGCACCAGCCTATATCATCTGCCTCCCACCAGTACATCCTATACCAGGTGTCAGCTTTAAAGACCGTCTTACCGGTATTAACATTATTGGGTTCGTTCTCGGCGCCGGCGTATAAGTTTTTTTCTCCTGGGACTGACTATGGCGGGTGGACAATGGCCATGGAACGATGGCCGTACTATCGCCACGTTTGTCGTCTTCGGCGTCGTACTAGTTTTATATGCCTCACAACAGTATTTCGCCCTCTTTACTACCTCCACCAGACGAGAGTTTCCGGTCCACCTTCTTCGAGAGCGCACCCAGGTACTACTATATATCTCGACTTCGGCTTTCATCACGACGCTCTTCGTATCTATATTTTACATCCCCCTTTATTTCGAGTTTGTGCACAATGACAGCAGTTTAACCGCGGCTATACGCCTACTACCTTTTGTTGTTGTCGCTGCCACCACTAGCGTGGTCTCGGGTCATTTTGTAGGCCGTATCAAAGTCTACTTGCTTCTTTATCTTGCATCCGCCATTATTTTAATTTTGGGTGGAAGTCTGCTTGTAGTTCATCTGGACGCCCATGCGCAGACTAGCGTCATTTACGGATTGACAGTCGTGGTCGCGTTTGGCTGCGGGCTGTCAATGCAGAAAAGCTACTCCATTGCTGCGCTCACCACGGATCCAACTAATGCAGGTTCTGCCCTTAGCTTCCAGAATGTGGGAGAAGTCGGCGGCCAAGTGATTTCGCTCGGTATATCCGGCCAGATCTTTCACTCCGTGGCCACCAGGAACCTCGAAGAAGCACTAGCTGGCAACGGATTCTCGAGGACGGACATCATGACCGCGTTAGCGGGCGCGCGAAGTTCGTTATTTTCTCAGCTCAACGAGAATATGCGAGCTGCGGCAGTATCTGCTATTACTAAGTCGTTACAATTGACTTTCATACTTGTGCCGGTTGCGGGTGGTGTTATGCTGGTAGCCGCGCTGTGTATGAGATGGGAGAAGCTCTACTAGCTAATTATCTTGTCTTCCGAGAAATGGCGCCGATCGCCAGCTTCGCCCTGGTATCTTGGCCTAACAGAACGGAAAATTGTATTGTGGTCACTTCGGGCCATCTCACACAAGCTCTTAATGTAATTGGTAGTGGATCTTGGCACTCACTTTGGGGTGATCAAAACATTCCCGGCTTTTTGGGGGGTTCGTTTTATTTAGGAATAGACTAGACTCGGCGCTATAGTGGTATATTCCTTTAATTAGCCACATTTCTTGTTTTTTTCCTTTCTATATCGGCTTCGAGCATCTGTTGAAGTATTGCTTCACTGAAAGGGTCAGTAATTAATTAGAGCTCAAGTTCTTGTGTTCCTCGGCATCGATCTGCCGTTTCGGATGCAGGCGTAGCGTCGCATTTCCTACGCATTGGAATATGCTTTTTGAATACGAAACCTGGCGTCAATAGGTGTTTCTCAGTAGAGTGAGCCGGTATTTGGATACCGCTATATTCAGACTGAGCGAGACTCCAGCAGTGGCGTAACTTCGGACTGGGTGGTCATGCCACCCTCTAAGCTTTCAGTTTTGCGTGGCATCTGTAAAAATTTGCCATCATCAACCTTCCTAACCACCCAGCTATCATGTTCAAGAGCTGACATGAAAAATTCTTGATTCTCTTCGAAGCTTCGCCCGCCTGTCTCTGGTGAATAAGACCACGTCCACCAGCCTGCAAAGGCATTAGTAGCAGAGAACACTAAGAATAGCCAATACTTGAGATTATTGAACACTAACAGTTTGTGATTAGTTGTTTACTGAAGGAATCTCCTTGTGCCATTAGGTAGGGGTCGGCAGAGTAGGGAAGTACGTACTTATTGGTGTCAGGAGAGTTATAGCAAAGTTCGCAAGACCCCAGGTAATGACCGAAACACTGCTTCCTAAGGCTCTAGCCCCATTTGGATAGATTTCCGTGGGAATGAGCCAGACGGTCGCCAACCAACAGATGCCGAAGATAGCAGTAGCGACGAATAGGACAATGGACCCGAATATCTCAACGCCTAGAACGGAAACGTGAGCGACATCCAACGATAGCCCGCCAGATACCGCCAGCAGAGCAAAGCAAACAGACAAGCCGATAGACCCCCAGACCATGAGTTTTCGGCGTCCGAGGGAATCTATAGTTATCCAAGCCGCAGTCATCATTAAAAAGTAGCTCATATAGTTGCCTAGCGTAACAAGCTCTGCATTCCGTACACCGAACCCGAGCAGTTCGAAAATCTGTGGGCCATAGACAGACACGGCACCGTACCCGGTAAGGGCCTGGTTGATTTGTCCCATGACAGTGAGTATTGTAGGATGAAACTGGCTACCCTGGGGCAAGATCATGTCGAGATACCCCGTGTGTTCGTCACTTTCCCGCGCTTGAGCTTGAACAAGATCATCCAGCGTTTCCTTTGCCTTGGGCTCGTCAAACAGGGATATCAAAGCCTTCATGGCATCATCGCTTCTGTCCTGGCTAACGAACCACCTAGGAGACTCGGGCAACCGGCTAATGCTCGATATCAACACGATCGGAAACGCTTGCATTACGACTATGGGTATTCTCCAGGCCCACTGGCTGTCCTTGCCGAGGGCGATGGTGACACCAAGGTTTATGGAAAAGGCCACCAAGAGGCCGAAAATGTTCATCTGGAACTCCTGGGCTAGGGCGCGTCCCCTGGACTTGTCCTTGGTCAGCTCGGAGCTGTAGACGGGAATGGTAGCATCGATGCCACCGACGCCAAGGCCAAGGATGACTCGGCCAGCTATCATGGATGCGATGGCGGCACCATTCCAGGAACTCGGGCCTTCGGGACTCATTCCAGCGACGAACATCAGTAGGTTGCCAACCATGCTCGTGATGAGACAGGCAGATATGGAAGGCTTGCGACCTTTCTTGTCAGCCCAGGAAGAAGCCAGAACAGCACCGACAGTGCAGCCGAGGTAGTAGACGGAAACAATGATACCGACGACTGGCGAGTCGTGTGCTATGGCCATTGTGCGAAGATACGATCTGTTCGTATTGATCAGACTCATCATGCCCTGATCGTAGCCGTACAGGGCGATTGCCGTACTGCTGAAGATGACTATCTCATGCTTCTTGGTGAGAAAGCTGGGCTTCCGGGGCGAAGTAGGGTCATCGCCCCGAGCTGGTGGGAAAGGCATCCTAGACGGCGTTGACCCTCACACATATGTCATTAAGGTCTTCAGGAACGGAAACGAGAGCGATGCAGAGGCTGCTCTAAAAGGGAATGTCCGATGGCATATACACACAGTCAAGTGAAGATGGGATGTTGCCGGATAGGTGAAACAAACAAACATTTCACCGGGCGAGGTCATTGGCACGCAAAGGTGGATATAAGCATGGTAGGCATGACTCGGTACTAGTTAGTGAAGTGTCACTCGATCGGCAAACCTGCCTTTGGAAAGGAAAAAGAAAGACGCAGCTGGGTATTGATTGAGACAGCTCGACACGGTTCCAAGTTATTAAGCCCACCTACGTATAGTATAATCTATGCATGTGTGCGGGGCGAACGCCACTAGGGTATAATTAGTCGCGAACAGTCCGATTAAAGACTGGATCGTGGGTGTCATTAGTTGTGACGTCATACGGCCAAGACGTCACCGACACAAACAATGCCTAAGTGCCTAATTAGGTAAACATCGCTGCTGCGATAGTTGCATATTTGATAGTCACCAGACTGCCCTGACAACCTTAGTTACGCGAGTCGAGGCGATATCATTTGTCTAATGCGTGTGCGAATACTCTTCAAGTAGGGAAGCTCAACAATTTATTGCTTATGGCTCTTATCTGCCATGAGTACCTACTCTTGATCCTCTCACCATGTAATAAATATTCTGTTGATCGAACCGCAGCATCCCCGGCCATTCTAGCGTCCGTGGCCGTAATTATCTCACTGCATCATAATCACCGTACAACGGAAGCCCAGCCCGCACACTGCCGATATTACTGACTGTGTTTCTTCTTGCTATCCTTCGCCGTTCATAACCAGTAGCCGTCAAATACCGCCCATTCCCCCTTTTGCGAATTGTCCCAATCAATCCCCTATTCGTCTTGCCTCACCACTTTCCTGTATCCGTGCTCCCACTCCCATTTCCAGCGACAGAGATCTGCATACTGGCCTTCGTTGTGGCTGCCGAGGCCGTCCTGCACCAGATCGTCATTCGGTCGACGGGTGATCTCGGCAAGCGTTTCCAGGAACGCCGTAAAGCTCGGATAGAGGCGGTAGTGAGGCCCCGCGGGATCGACCTGCAGCACGAGCCAGCCCGGCCAGAACATCAACAGCATCTCCATGTCACTGCTGAAGTTGCCAAAGTAATCTTTGCCGTGGCCGTAGATCCGGCCGATGAGCGACCCGTTCCGCTTCTTGTCGAAGAGCGCCACCTCGGCCCAGTCAGACACTATGTTTTGGATATCCTTCGGACATACGAGGAACACGCCACCCATCTGGGTTTCGCGAGAGGCGATCTTGAACAGCCTTATACCGCGTTCCCCCTCCACCCCGCGGAAACCCGTCTGTTCCATCAGCTCGGCATGAGTGCCCGGGCCGAACAGGGACTCAAGTAGCCACGTTACATGGAGTCTCCGCAATTCGATACAGGGTTCCTGGTATGTCTCTTTCACGGCGAAACTTGGGCAGTCGGCAGGCAGGAAAGTGAGACGGCGTCCGCCGTCCAATACGTTTTTCAGGCCGTTGGTGAGTTGCAGAAAGGTCTTGTAGTCGTTAGGGAGCTCGACGCGCAGGAGTCGATCGAGTTTCCGGATCTGCTCCGGTGACGCGCCTTCTTCTAGTTGGCATCCCCAAGTGAAATGCCTCAGCAAATGTGCGTTGCAGTTGGCCACGATCTCCCTCACCTTCTGGTTGATATGCCGCTGCTCATCACCCCCATCGACGTCCAATTCATGAGTAGAAGAGGTCTTGTTGCTGGTCGTCTGCGTGGAACGGCTATGTAGAAGGGCCGTGATGTGTCTTATGATAAACCACAGGGCAGCCGCAGCGGTAATCATCTGGTGGACTCTGTGCATCATATGGGGCTGCGCGAAGAAAGAGATTCCACTGTTCACCATATGGCGAGGCACTGACAGTCCAGAGTCGAACACCCAACTGACGATGGAATATGATTGGACGAGCCTCGATATCATGTAGGATGGCGACCAGGTAGTGGGGACCCAGGGAGCGAACATGTGTATAGCTCCAAGATTCAGGATCGGCTCAAATACGGTTGATGCGAATTCAGAGAAGCATATGAGCCACGAATTCGGGACAGGGAGGTCATGAGTCTGCCGAGATACAGAGAAGCAAAGGTTCAGGACGTAGAAGAATACTGAGTAACCGGATACGAAATACGTAAGCTGCCCAGGTGCAAGAACCCATCCGTTGAGGAGCCATTGTATCGCCAGGTGCGTAGCCGCGACAATGGATCCCTCCTTTACCGCCAGTATCACTTCTGCGAACAGTGCCATTCTGACAGGTTGTTGAGCTGTAGAGGTATGTGATGGGCAGTGGCCTCAACATCATATTTCGTCAGGTCTGACATCTTGGGCCACATATATACCCCATGATGATGTACAGTTGCCTTTCAACAGTTCAGCCTTCTGCTGACATTTTTGACACTAAAGAGGGGTTGAAAAGAAACCCAGAGAGGGCCCAAAGCCTAAAGTAACCTTTTTGTAACTCTTTCCAATATTCACAAAGGTGTATACAGTTAGTTGTAAGAATTAGAACACCAAGTATCGAGCCTATCTGCAAAGCGCCTCTGTTTGCCCCAGAGAATGAGAGATCGTGATAAAGCTTAAAGACGAACATGTTGAAAGCTCAGACGAGATCATATTTGCTAGAGTCGCCTTGTTGCCTCTAATAGAGATTGAAGCCCTACAAACCCGCGCTGAGGGCAAATGTGAGTTGAAATGCCCGATAATGAATGAGTCGGTGATATAGAGAGCAACGCCGGAAAATATCTGTCGTTTCTGTAGCGCGGTTATGTAATATTCACCTTTCGACACGATTGACCCGGTTTCGCAGACTTTCGTAAGCCTTCGGGGGGATTGCATAACCCGACCGCCGATGGCTCAGTACAACACCAACACCACGGACACCGTCATCCTCGGTAGGATGAAGGTGGAGCGAAGGGGTCCTACAGGTATAACAGACATGGGTCAGAATCCTCACAACGCCAAGCCAACAGCACGCCGGCCCCGTCGCATCCATCCCCGCAGAAGCTTCCTAGCTTCCTACCTACACTATCTCCGCAAACCCACCACATCACACCGCTTTAAAACGAGATCGAAGCTCCCAGGAATTGCACTCATGATTCCTATGAGCAATCATGGCCGCCTTCCTGTACTTTGTCGTCGCGCTTCTCAGCGCCCTCGGCGCGTGGCTGTATGAGCCCGTCAGGCACTTCGTGGCCGTTCTCGGGGTGAGGCCATTCTCGGGCTCGGCGAACATCCACGGCGTGGAGACGCGCCTTATCCCCGACACCGTCGGATGCGAAGATCTGGAATACCATGCGTCGTCGGGCATGCTGTACACGGCGTGTGTGGGAGATATCGAGATCGCCCGCGGTTGGAATCCCGGGTATGTGTGTCGCGAATGATGAAGGCCCCGTTGTGACTTGAATTGCCGGCTAGACCGGCATGACGGACCGATGTGACGGCTACCTAAGCTAACGTATCCGTCTTCGCAGCGCCGAGGCTCTAGCCCGCCCCGTTAAGTCAGCGTATGGCACCATCGTGGTCATTGACCCCACGGTAAGCGTTATTAGCCCTGCGACGTAGCTCAGGTTGGGTTCAATTAGCTGAACAGTTACCCGTCAGACTCAAAAATCGAAAAAGTTATCTCTGGAGAACTTCGAAGGGCCGTTCGCCACTCACGGCATCGGGCTGTACACGCCGCCATCAAAGCCGGAGATGGTGTACATATACGCCATCAACCATCTGCCGAACCCGGCGTGGACGGCAGGATCCAAGACGGAGGAGAAGGCCGCGTCGCAAGTCGAGCTGTTCGTGCACACGGTCGGCAGCGACAAGGCGCAGCACCTGCGATCGATCGCGCACCCCCTGATCAGGACGCCGAACGACCTCCTCGCCATATCGGAGAATGAGTTCCTCGTGACCAACGACCACTACTACCGCGAGGGGCCGATGCGGCTCGTCGAGGAGCTGGTGCGCGGCGTGCAGAGCTGGACGGACCTCGTCCACGTGCGCTTCGGCGACGGCGACGAGAAGATCGACGCGGCCGTGGTCCTCGACAGCATCGCGACGAACAACGGGCTGGGCTGGGGCCCGGACCAGCAGGTCATCATCGGCGACGCGGTCGGCGGATACGTCTACTTCGCCAGCCTGCCGAGCGCTGAGAACAGGACGATGACCGTCTCGCACCGCCACCCCGTCGACTGCGTGGTCGACAACGCCAACTTCTTCGCGGACCCGTACGCTGGCGTCGACGGCAAGGACTACAGCGGGTACCTGCTGCCCGGCGTTTCCGACGCGCTGAAATTCGTCACGGGCTTCGACGACCCGAGCTTCCAGGCGCCCATCCCGGGCCAGGTGTGGTACCTGCCGGCGATCGCGGGTAAGAAGGACGAGCAGGTCGACGGCGCGGAGGTGCGCAGGCTCATCTTCAGAGACGACGGGCACGCCATCCGGTCCGTCACCACGGCCGTCATCGTCGCCATCGATCCGGCTACGAACGACGGGAAGCGCGAGGGCTGGCTTTTCGTCACGAGCGTGATCGGATCCGGTATGCTGGCCACGAAGATAGACTTTGAGACAGCGCTAGTCTAAGTAAGTAGATGATGTGTAAGACTGGGGCATAACTAAGCCACGATCGAAGTCCGGCTTGAAGTAGGCTTTATTTCCTCGGTAGTACAGGGGGCTGGGATTTAACGCATGTAATTAGGTGCTGACGTTCAGGGTTCGAATTCTTGTCTCGAGGACTATGTACAATTCTCTATACTCAGTTAGGATAGTTCATGTATGACACTCTCTAGTCAACGGAAAGGCACGGGAACCCCCGTTCCCGTGGTAGTACCTCAACCTTATGTGTTCCACACATCATCTCGCAGCAATTGAATGATGCGCCAACCAGAGCTAGCCCATAATCCTCAATGTATCATTGGTTAACCGCTTAGGTCATAACCCCTTCCATTCTGGTCTCCAACCTCTTCCATAACCTTATTCACGTCCAAACCCAGTTAACCTACGCAGATAGGTCCTGGATAAGCCAGTTTACATGATAATCGCCACACAGCATAGTTCCCTGAGCCGAGATCTTCCCAGAATGCAAACCCCCAAAGCGACTAAGGCTTTCATCATAGAGATCGAGGATATCCTGATTCGCAAGCGAGAAGCTGGCGTCGGCCGGCGTGCCGTCACCCCGCGAGACCGCGAAGCCGCAGGGGTACAGCGATATGCTGTGGCGGGCGCCGTCGGGATCCGTCGAGAAGTCGACGAGCCAGTCGCCGGCGTCCTCGTTAATGCCGCGGCATGTGTCCTGGCACTCAGAGGTAGTCGGGGCCGCCTCGAACGTGGCGGTGGTGTCCGTGAATGTCAGGGGTGTGCAGTAGCCCGCTATCGACTTGTCGCCGTAGCAGTTGTCTTGTGCATGGGACCGTGAGAAGAGGATGAGACTGCACAGCAGCATGACAAGGGTTTTGGGATGGCACATGGTGGTGGCGGCGACGATGTCGCAATTGGGTTTGGCGTCAACTCGCCGTGATGTAACAGATGCTCTGATGAAGAGGTCTCACGGTGCTGGTGCTCTCGCGGCAGGGTATTTACCGAAGAGTTGTGAACAGCGAGAGATATGCTCCCTTCCGAGGATACACCAGGACCCCGAGATAGGCATCGCAGCGCTATTTGTACTCCAAACTCCAACCGTGCCGTACGTCCCATCTCTTCCATGGCATGTTCATGCGATCAGCCGCCAGTCGGTAATCCAGCACGTGTTGGTCCCTGGTAGAAGCACGATGCAAACAACAACTACGCTTGCAGAGCCACCTTCACAGTCGTCCCCATGAACCCATGCAAGTAAGTGGCAGTCTCGTACTTCTCATCACGTCCGTCACATCCATAATACCCGTCTTATACTAGTCTGTAGGCGTGAGATCTGTGATACCATCATCAAGTGGACAGAGCCCCTCTGCATACGACCATAGTGTATCTTGGTCGTCACGAGAAACGGGCCAATGAGCGCCGCCTGGCGGTGAGCAGTTGTGATAGTGATGGTTGCGGGGATGCCCAATGCCGTGATTTGCCAAGTCGTAACCAGATGTGTCACGTGGGGCCATGCCGATCCCTTCTCCCCCAACCATAATTCGCCGAGGTAATTAGATGGGCAGCTGTGACTGGCTATTAGGTACCGGCAACCTCACCGCCGGTATCGCGATACCAGAAGCGGTTTTCCCTGATGTTGATGAGTTGTATTCAGACCAACAGCACAGAGCAACTGGTCTCACCCGCGAATGCCAAGGGAATGTCGTGGGTTATGTGTGACGCTAGATGTCAATGCATTACGTAGAAATCGTTGGCAATGTTTGGCTGTTGGGGGTAGCCAACTTGCAGCATTTCGCATTGGACGACAGATCAGATTGAATACCTAGGTTTACAGGGGCGGACGTGCAACATCTTGCTATTTGTATTGTTATGTATGCTCCTTTCTCACCTCGCCTGTCAGGTCATTCTAGACATACATGTCCTGAAATGGTACGACGAGACCGTGTCAATGACGTGCCCTACACCCTCGAACGACCCCTTGTGTGCCTGACCCCGTGTGCGCGTGCAAGATGCTCAACTCGTCTCCCGTCGCTCTACGTCACGATTTCCTGTGCGCCCTTTCCTGTTCGCGGTCTATCTCCTCCTTGACGCAGAGAGCGCAGGGCGGTTCGTGGATTCTCTCGACCTTATCGCAATCGGGCTTGCTGCAGGGTTTGCGGGCCCTATATGGCTTGCAGCCGCAGCTGTACGTGATGATGACCTTGCACATGTTGGCTTGAGGGGGGCTCGAGAAAGGGACTGTTGGTCTATATATTGGGGGCTGTTGGGCGGGATGTACAGTGGCAATGCGTAAAACAGGTGCTCTGCTGTATCGAGTGCTTGGTTGGTATTGCAACTGTGTGCGGACAGTGGCGATAACTGTTGGAGAGGTTTCAGCTTGTTGCCCTGGAAGGCAAATATAGAGATATAGAAGCGTACGATGTCCGGGTTTTGATGCTGTATTATACTCTTTGCTCACTCGTGCCTCTGATGCGATCAGACTGATTGTGGGAGCGTGGGATGGCTGTGGCGGCGGGGTACGTAGCACATGTCTGTACGTGAGTGGTAGAGCGAAGCGAGGAAAAACAAAACAGTGACAATGCTGTGTTCAAGCGACGAGGCCCCAGATCTTGTCGAGGATGTCGGGAGGGTACTGGCAAGTGGGCGTGCGACGGAGGGCGTTGACTTCTTTCAGCTCAAAGAAGCAGACGTCGCACAGCGCCAATTCCGGATCGAGCCTGCCGACCATGCCGCCACTGCAGACTGCCAGCTTCCCTGCAGGGGGACTCCGGCACTGGCATTGGCACGGGCACGTCTGGCGCGTCACAGTCACAGCCTTGGGCGGGTGGACCTTGAACGTCGCGATTTGACTCATCGCGGGCCTGTTGTGTTTGTGTGCGCTGTGTGGTGCGTGGTATGTGCTGTGTGCTGTGGCGGGGCAGACAGACCACCGCGACGTCGGATGACCAGATGACCGTCTGGGCTGCCGTGCTTGTCGACAGATTTAAGGTTCATTGGCGTCTGGCGTCTGGCTGATGTCTGAT
This sequence comes from Xylaria longipes, assembly GCA_025201785.1. NCBI lineage: Eukaryota > Fungi > Ascomycota > Sordariomycetes > Xylariales > Xylariaceae > Xylaria > Xylaria longipes. The sequence goes on from MU619765.1 coordinate 97,379, forward strand.
GTCTGATATCAGACAATGAAGGCGCGCTGCCGCTGCCGATGCCGGCGTTGCGACGCAGACAGGGTAGGGCAGGGCAGGTGCGGGCTGAGGCTTGCACGCGTGATCGGTTGTCGTCGACAAAGAAGGAACTTCCAAGCCAGAGAACGAACAAAGAGAGGCTCGCTCGGGCAGGCGGTCGGTCTCCGATGGCGGCTACCTAGCCTACCTATTGCACTATCCAACGTCGAGTAGACAGACCATCAGGGCAGGCGCAATACCCCGTGGACGCAACATAGCCACAGCAGCGCATCCCTTAATTGATACCCAATAATCCACCTCCCTTGCCTTCGTTGACTCGGCCGCTGCCAACTAGCAATTGCGTGCATTGGTGTGTTCCCGTGTATGACGTGCTGGGGGCTGATGGGAATGGCATGCTTTTTCACATTGACTCCAGATCGTATGTCATGCGCAAGAGCGAGTGTTGTAAAGGACCACAGAAGCCTATTGGGTACCTACTCAAGCTAGCTGCATGACTATCCACATGCAAAACCTGCCCCGTGATTGTAACTGTTGCGCTACTTATCATTTGCCAACCTAAACATTCCCGATCATGTCTCAACAATTGAAAGTGTAGGGTCTAATCTCACTACCATTATAGGTAAGGTAGTACGTGGAATTAGATACTTAGATACTTAGGTAGTTACTTGATTTCTAAACGTCATGTCAACGCCGTAGAATGCAGCTGTCTTTCATTCAACCCGGGCTTCCTCAAATAAGTCCTATAAAAGGTAAACTAGATCTAACCAACAAAATGACCTAGCCCTTGAGAATCTCATGCTCCAAACCTCTACCGGGAATTCCAAGCCTCACTTTTGGAACCCAAGTCACAAATATTCTAAAAGTGATCTTCAAGACAAGGCAAAGCAGGCAATGGATGCCGTGGTTGTATATAAACTTGAGAACTTGAAGGCGTCAAAGCCCTCTTTAGGATGGGGGGTACAATTAAAGGTTAACACTAAGCCTGTATCGATTTCATAGACTAGAAGTCAATGGGAATCGCGACTTCAATACCTTATTGCATTATATTGCTCGATACATGTTCATCCTCACCTATCGCACGGCATGCTGGTAAGGTAGGGGAGAGACTATAAGTAAAGTAGGTGGGGAATTGTAGGAATATTAGAATGAGAACCTTATCTGGCCTTTCTTACGTGGTACCGTTCCAGTTTTAAACTTGCCAAAGAACCTTACCATTCGTGCTTCTGTGGTATTTAGCGGTGGAGGCCTAAAAGTTCTAGATTGACCATACACCAATTCCTATCGACTTATTCCGCTGCAGCTACTTCATTCAGTAGATCCAACTTAGATAGGAATTAATATAGCTATAGAATTAGTGAAGTTGGAATCGGGCATATAGTAACCGCTCATGGCACCACTATTTTGGATGCGGAATAAGAGTTTCATTTGCGTGGCAGTTTTGCCTTGTTCATGCCTTTGGACTATCTTTTCAAAGCGTAACTCACAAGGGCCACCTTAAATGGCGTGGAGTTGAGAGACCCCACTACATTGAACAAGTCACTGTTGATAGAAGGAATTCGAAGTAGGCGAAGGGTAAGTAGTTACATGCTAACTCGACAAGTCCTCGACTTTCCTCACAGCCCACAACCTCAACAACTTTGTGGGGGTTACATTCATCATTGGAAGATGGATTGTCATTCTGCGGCCAAGTGTAAGCATGATAAAGCCCGCGTCGATTGCTTGAACCAATCGCTCTGTACTCGAGTGCTGCTGGTCGAGTGCCGCCCCAATGAAATTTAAGGTATTGTACAAGGTGCCACATGCCTTAGACAAGTTTCCTACGGCGTGTTTCTTGTTTCAATTGCGTAGCACCAATCTACATTGGCCATGTTCCTCCACAATCCCCAGCACCGCCTGCTGAGGCATTTACCGAGATGTTCTACGATATCCCAACATCGTCCTACCTCGGGTTGCGAGACGTCCGATCCATCTCTGAGCATTTTATATTTTAGATAATGCCTAAACCATTTACAACGCGGAAGTGAAATTATGCGCCACGTGGGCCTTCGGTTCAATTTTGTTCGCGGTACAGACCCAGATGCAAGCGCAAATACATACCTCGGCCAGCCGCGGTGGAGTAAGAAGGGGAAGTCGACTTCTTCGCCAACAAGGCATGGCCAAAGAAGGACGACTTCATACTGCTAGTACGCTACAGGTTTCCAAGGAATGACTGAATTGGATGCATTGTGTGGGCATTTAGGTGCTCCCAGATCTATTATGAGTTCTATGGACTACCTATGGAGGTTCGATCACTCTAGGCACGTGTGGATCTGATAATAATACGGATTGGGGTTCTCCAGGGCCAATGGCAAAGCATCGGGGCCACTAGCTTGCAGTATCAGATTAATTACGGTCTCCTAGCTAGAAGGTGCCAGGAAAGTTCTATAAGAAATAATATTTATTAAGATGTTGACGCAGAACGACATCCAGGCTTCTCATCTTGCCTTCCTCATTGAAAGCTCACTCGCGGACGTCTTCGCTCATTCCTCACATCTTGTGAAAGCCTTCACTAGATGAAAAAGAATAGATCTAAGTCTGTCTTGATTGACAAGACTCATCGTCCTTCGCGCACAACCAAAAATTATTGTCAGCAAGAAGCATTGGAGGCACGAATAGGAGGCTGGAGCCTGCACAACTCGTCTTACCAAGTTTCCTTCCCGCAGCGATAAAAGAGAGGCAATATAATATTTACTACGTGTCCAATCGTGTGTTTCCCCCCGGCCACGAGTACTCCAACAGAGCGTTGAACCCCATCCTTTAACGCAGGCCTTATGCCCAATCCGCTGAGATTTAAGTCAATCTCACTTCACAAAACTATTTGGGCTTGGGCATACTAATAGCTTTGGAGCACCTACTCGCATGGCGGATTTGATAGGATTGGGGGCTTGATTTACAGGTTCCGGCTGTAGAGATCCCATCGAGATGCCAAGCAATCTCGAGAAATCGCGGCTAAATCTAGCCTACCACGAAAAGAGGCGCTCCAGTAGTTGGATACGGACAAAGCCCGCTACATATCCATAATTAATAAAATTACTCGAACCGGCATATAGGCCGAATTGCCATGTCTTGGAGGAAGAGGGGTCCACGTTCTGCCGTTCTCCCCTATACAAGACTCAGGGGCTGCCTCGACGTCTTGAGACTAGACACTGCTGTAGAAGACACTCCACCAAAACGTCTCTTCGAACCTAGAACAACGGAAATGATTTACTCAATCTTCTTGATCTGCGCTGGCCTCGCTTCTCAGGTCTCAGCAGCATGCAGTCGAGCAACACTACAAGAGGTTGCAGCGGCATACGTGGAAGCACAAGCTGGCGGGAAGCCGACGCTCCTCAACCTAGCCAGCAACACCAGCTATGCCGAGAACGACAAGCCGGTTGATATCACAAAAGGCGTGCTTTCTCAACCCATCACAATTGATTTCAATCGCAGCATCTACGATACGACCCAGTGCGCGACATTCACAGAGCTGTCGGCAGCGACATCGAAGCACCCGTATGTTATTGCCACGCGCATGCTACTTACCGGCGACGGTAGCCAGATCACAAAAATCGAGTCTGTCGTGACTGATGATGGTGATTGGGCATTCAATGCCACCGGCCATCTATACTGGACGCGACAAGAAAAGTGGGAGCCCATCCCGGAGGATCAACGCGACACTCGCGCTGCCATCCAGGCCGCCGGCGACGCGTATCTCGACCAGTGGGCTAACTCGGCATTGCCCGTGCCTCTTGGGACACCGTGCGCCCGTCTCGAAGGCGGCGCCTATACCGGTCAGAGCAACCCATCCGCGAACACATGTAGAATGGGGGCATTCCCACAACCTCTGAAGGTCGCCGACCGCCGATACATAATCGATGAAGAGCTGGGAGCGGTTGATATTTTCAATGGCTTCCCGTGGCTTGAGGCTACCAAACCAGACGGTGCGGTGCCAAGTACCAATTTCATTCGCGTCGAGCGTGGGATGATCAGGTATATCCACGAGGTCACAGTATGCGAGACTCCTCGTTGTGGACGATGATGAGGGACAGGGCATAATGTGGTAGCTTTTAAATAAGTCTGCAGATTCCATGGCTTATAGGACTACTCCACCACCCTCAGCTATAATCTGCGAATCCCTCTCGCACTATTTAGTATTAGTTATTATTTCATGAAACGGGTTTTTGCCATATGAATCTTGTGACGTTCTTCAGCAAGCTCGGAGGTACCTATTATGCTGATTTGAGTTCCCGTACCGCGCCGACGACCGACGCTTGCGTAGCGTATTACAGTTCAAACATGCTCATCGTACCGGGCCGCGCCAAACTCAAATGTATCTATAAATATTTCTAAAGCTCCAAACGAATTTCAGCCTCGCATGGAATTTTCCCACATCTTCTCTTCACAAAACCCATGGTCTCTCCATTCCAGACGACGACATTTACCTTTGTCATGAGGCTCTCCCCAGAACCCACACCACCAGGATTAGGGTCGTGATCCTAAAACCACACAACAAAGGAAGCCTCATATCCGTCTTCTTGTATATAGCTAGTAGGGTAGCCTCCGTAGCCGCGCAGAAGGACTTAGATCCTAAAAAATCGCGCAACAACATATGTCTACACCTAGCCCATATTAGTATCCCTGAAGGAGTCCTGACAACCTTACTACCTGAGCTCTGGTTGTTTCAAACCTGGAATACCCGTTCTACTCCTTAGCAAACATGCAACTTCGTAAGAAACCGCACCGTCTATTCACTCTCTTCAACTGGCAGCCTCGCAAGGAACAAAGCCCGAAAAATTACTTTTTACAGCAGCCTGTTGAGTTGGTCATGCTCGTGACAGATTACCTTACGCCCGTGGACCTTTGCCTACTTTCCCAGACTTGCTGGGTGCTGCGGTCTATCCTCGGAAAGCGTGGAACCACCACCGGACTTCTTTATGCCGAACACCTATCCTATTTAACTTACCGCGCTAGAGGGCTACCTGAGGAGTGGGCATGCGAGGAATGTATGACACTTCATCCCATCATCAAGACCGATACACCCGCATCAATCCATGGCATGACCTGCCCTTTTAAGAGGAATACGGTCGGTATACATACGCTCAGGCAAATACTGGATAATGAATGCCTCTTACAAAATAAATTTCGGATCGCCCAGCGACATGTTCAGCTCGCGCTCAAATACGCTCGATTACAGCGGCATGAATATGACTCCTGTTTGCAAGCATTAACAGCGCCTCACCATAATGCGAATTTCGGGCCGGCAGAAAGGATTCCACTTAAAACACATTTCTCAGCGTATCCCAAAATTATTGCAGGCCCCAATGGCGATCTCAGGTTCCTGCTCCTGTCTACATGGCGATATTATAAAGGCACCGAAGATATATGCGTTCCAGGCCTTGGGCAGCAGATAATCTGCCCCCATCTCTATACATACCGTGCCATCGACCCCAAGCTTCGCCGCCCTCTCCTGCATTTTGGAATTTTTGAGTCCGTTGTTAATCAAGCGCTCAAGGCCCGCGGGCAAGTGCGGGCTGGTTCTTGCACTTTATGTGCCACAGATTTCGCAGTACGACTCAGTTCCGAGTATCTTGACCTGCATGTCTGGCAGGACTTAGGACCAGAGTGTTATCCCATCGATCTTGCCTGGCATCAGGGCCACCTTGCCTACCCATGCTTAGAGGTATATAATTCGACATGGAACTCGAACTCGATTTGGGACACGAACTTGACTTAGGACTTGATTGATGAGGGCTTTAACATATGTCACAAACTAGGAACTGTAATGAAGCTCTATGGACCACAAGCGTCCGAATAAGCAGCAGAGCCGAGAAGAAGAGCCGAGCAGTAAGTCTCCTGATCTAATAAACTACCCACTACCTGCTAGTAAGACAAATCCTTCGGGATCTTTACTTCTCCTTTGCCCTTTTTTACCATTTATAATTAACTTGCGGCCAAGATTTAGTGTCTTTTACCTCCTTTCCAGATATCTCCCTCATGTGAGGGGGTGTGAAGCGGGCGGTTAACTAGGTGGCAGCCTTTTCGGCAATGAGCAAGATAGTAGCTGGCAAATCAGGAGGAGTTGATGAAATCCTGCTGGCGTGAGGCAGAAGTAAATTTACGAAACATATTGCCGCCGGCTTCCATATGGATTTTTACAAGCAAGGAGGCCTTGGAACGTATATTTGCTAAGCTTATATATTGGGTGCCTGCAGCATGTTTGCCCATTGAAGTCACGTTTTGCGCAGCGGGGTCACAGCTGAAAGGTAAAGTTCCGATGATCCTCACGATGGGCATTAATATATAAGGTTGCCCCTGAAATAACTGTTATGGAAGATAACTGGCTCTGTCACGGCAAAATAAAAAAATAAAAAAAGATAAAAGATAAAAGGAGACCGGGGGTTAGAGAAGAGTATAGCGGATAATGGGGCGGTGCAATGCAGAATGCTACCCTTTTTAACAGCCTTATACTAGGCCATGCATGCTACACAGCGTTCCATACAGACAAAATAATATTTTGTTTAATTAACAAATAATTTAAACAACTAAAATAAAACAAAAGCTTAAATTTTATTTTAAAACAAAATAAAGATTTTTTTTATTTTTAGTTAACTAATAATTAATTATAAATAATTTTTTTTATTTTTTTTATTTTTTATAAGGTATATTTAATAAAAAAGGTTTGTTGCTAACTTTTTCGCTAGCTTAATTTTATTACTACTTAATTAAACTACTTAATTAAACCCTACTAGTTTTACTACTACTTAGTTAGCTTTATTAAATTTAACTTTATTATTAAATTTACTTTTAATATTAAAACTTTTAATTATTTACAGCTTTATACGCCTTGTATTTAGTATTAAAAACTTAACAAATTTATAATTAACGTTGTTAAAGCTATTAATTTATACTATTTTTATTATAATATTAACGTTTTTAACCCAGGTTATATAATTAAAGCGGCGTAAAAACATTAACTTTTTAATATATAAAGTTTTCTAGTCCTTTTTACTTTTTTACGCTAATAACACTATGCGTATTATAATTAAAGCTATAAAAATGTTATTTTTAAACTTAAGTTTTTTTAAGCTTTTAAATTATATAATTTTTTATTACTTTATTATATAATATTAACTTTAGTTAATAAATAACTTTTTTTTAGTTTTAGTTTGTTTATACTTTTTGCTACTACTTTTTTTTGTTTTTATTATTACCTATGTTTTATAATTAATATTAAAAAACTAATATTATTAAAATTAATACGCTTTATTTTTTTTAATAATATAATTTTTATATTTTTTATTTTTTTTATTATTATTTTGTTTAACTATTGTTTATATATTTTATTTCGTTTTTTTTACTACTTTTAATACTAGCTTATATTTATTTTTACTATTATATATATTATAAATAATATTAAAAAACTAATGTTTTTAAAATTAATATATTTTAAGTAGTCACGACCTGTAGCTATTATAGCTGAAGCGTTTATACAACTACGGTACATACAACCTAAATGCTTCTAGGCAATACTATAACATGGTCGTTGTTGTATATAGCTTTACTTTAGATAATTAAGCTTTTACTTTAGTTATTCCACATCTTTTTTGGGAAGCCTTAGCGTAGTAGGGTAGTAAACTAATACTTAAAGCGTGATAATAATTAAGGTACCTAGCCCTGCAGGTTTAAGCCTCGCAGGTGGTAAAAGTATACCGCTATTTTTCCGGGTGCTATATATGTTGACTATGCTCCTGTTGTTTATAGCTAAGCTTTTGATTAGCGAGCTTGACGGCTAGCTACGAATATTTACTTAGTGGAGGGTAGGGGGGGTCGGGTCTAAGGACGAACCCTTAGTTGTAGCGGAGGAGTAGTTACGACCTGTAGCTATTATAGCTGGAGCGTTTATACAACTACAGTGCATACAACCTAAATGCTTTTAAGTAATACTACAACATGGTCGTTGTTGTATATAGCTTTACTTTAAATAATTAAGCTTTTATTTTAGTTATTTTATATCTTTTTTAGGAAGCTTTAGTGTAGTAGGGTAGTGGACTAATACCTAAAGCGTAATATAAGTTATATATATATATTATTTTTATATTTGTTTATTATATAAAATAAAATAATTATTTTTATACTACTTATAATTATTTTTAACTATTTTTAATTACTTTATATAGCTATTTTAATACTAGCTTTTATTTATTTTTACTACTATATATATTATAAATAGTATTAAAAAATTAATGTTTTTAAAATTAATATATTTTAAGCTATATATATATATTATTTTTATATATTTTTATTTTTAAATAAAAAATATAGTTTTTTATATTATTATTTTTAGCTTATTTAACTTATTTATTTTATTAATACTAACTTAAATCCCGGCCTTTATTTATTTTTACTACTATATATATTATAAATAATATTAAAAAACTAATGTTTTTAAAATTAGTATATTTTAAGCTATATATATATATTATTTTTATATGTTTTTATTTTTAAGTAAAAAATACAGTTTTTTTATATTATTATTTATTTTACCTAGCTTGTTTAGCTTTATTAACTTATATAATATAATAAATTATCCTTGTTATTATTATTATTTAAGTATACTAACCTTTTATATATTTTATATTAATATTTATATAAAAAGCTTAACTATTGTTTTATATAATTTTTAGCGGCTAAGGCTTTTATATTAAGTTCGAAATATTATTTGCTAAAATATTTAACTATTACTTAAATAATATTTTTAACTTAATTTTTCCCTTTTAAATACTATATTATTAATAAGCTAGAATATAAAACTAATAATAATATTATTATATAATGTTAATAATATTTTTTTAAAGTATAATATATTATTATTTACGGGTAAATAATATTTTTTTATATATATATACTAAGGTTAAAAGTTTAGCTAATAATAAAATAACTTAAAAGGTAAACCAAGGATATAAAGCTAGGAACAATGTTATCGCACAGCGTTAATAATACTTTTTTAAAATATAATATATTACTACTTATAAGTAAATAATACCTTTTTATATATATATATTAAAGCTAAAAGTTTAGCTGATAATAAAGCAGCTTAAAATAAACTTTATTGTTATTATTATTTTAAAAATTAAATATATTGTTTATTAAACCTTATTTATAAATTTATTTTTATATTATTTTAAATATAAAAAGGTTAATTAATTTTTATTTAAAAAAAAAAAAAAAATTAAATATATTAAACTAGGACTTTTTTTAGCTTAAAAGCTTTTAATTAAATTTAAAAACCTTTATCTATAACTAAATTATTATATTAAATTTTAAAAAGCTTTTTAATAATATTTAAAAATAACTTTTTAAAATATAAATTTTAAATATAAATTATATACCTTATATTTAATTAATTAACCGTATAACTTTTAATATTTTTTATTATAATGTATATTTTATATTAGTTATTAATATTAATAATTAGCTAATATTTTTATAAACAAGGAAAATTTAAGTATATTATATTTATAATAAAATATATAAAACTAAGTTTTTTAGTAAAAAAATAACCAGCTTAGCTAAATATTATTTTTGCTATTATTATAATATTATTTTTATTTATAATATATTAAACGTTTTTAAAACATTTAAAGCTATAATTATTTTATAACAGCTTTAAGTTTTTATAAATACTTTACGTTTTATAAAATTAATAAAAAAAAAATAAAAATAATTATTAGTTAAATTTTATACCGTGCTTAATATATTTTTTAGCTTAATTATTTAATAATAATTTATTAATATTATTATTTTTTTAAACTTTAATTTAATACTAGAAGTAAAAACTATTTAAACAACTATTACTTAATAAATTAAAAATATGTTTAAATTAACCTATAATGTTATTATTATAAAAATAGCTGCTGTTAAGTTTAAAATTAATTTTTTTTTTAACTTATAAAAATTATTTTAAAAAAAAAGTATTATTAATGTTATTATATATTATATTAATTAAAAGTTTAAACTATATATTAAACTATTAAGCTTTAAATATATTACTAGCTTTTATATTATTAATAATATTAAATATTATATTTATTAGGTTATTAACTAGTATAACGTATAAGCTAAGTTAAAGTTTTTTATATTTAATAATATTAATATTAATAATAAAGCCCTTGAACTTTTTTTTTTATATATTTTATATAAAACTAATAGTTTTAATAACTTTTTTTTTAATATTAAAGCTAAAGTTTTTGTTTAATAATATAAAATATATTATTAAAGTTATATTATTAATATTATTATTTAATGCTTTATTTTTAATAAAACTAATAGTAAATTTTCTAGGTTTATTACTTTTTTTATAGTTAAAAAAAGTTATTTAATTAATATATAAATTTAATTTTTTTTTTAATGCCGCGATATTTTCTGCAATAAAGTTAAAAATAATCCTAGCGTTAAAAATATTACCTTTTAATAAATTAATAAATTTATTAATAATAAAAATAATATTACTGCTTAAAACTTAAATATATTTAAACTAGTTATTATTTTTATTAATAATAAAAATAACTAAGCTTTAATAGTTAAAGTTAAAAATAATATTTGTTAGAACTTTTTTGCTGTTAAAATTAAAAATTTAATTATTTTTAAAAATTTTTTAAATAAGTTATATATTATTTTATGTAATAACTTTTATTTTAATAAATATATATTTATTAAATATAGCTTTATAGCTAAAAACTAAAAAGTTTATTGTAAAATTAATAAAATTTTAAAACTTTTTTTTTTAATAACGCTATAGTATAAAAATAATTATGTTAGTTTATTTAACGTTATAACTTTTTTTAAAAAACTTAAAAATTACTTGTATATTTATTTAGTACGCTTTTGTTTAATTGAAAAAAATAATAATTTAAATTTTAAAACTTTTTTTTTATAGTTTTAATATTTTTTATACTTATAGCAGGTTTAAACTTTTATTTAATGTTTGTTTTATTAGCGGCTTACCTTTACTTAATAAAGCTTTAAAGCTATAATAGCTTTTTATACTTGTAAACGTTACTGTTGTTTTAATAATTGTTAAGCTAGTATAGCTTTTTTAAGTGCTAATAATATATGTAAAATCTGCTAAAATTTTTAAAAAATATATAAAAAGCTATAAAAATACCGCTAATTATTTGAAAAAATGTTTGCTTATTAAGCAGTAGTAGTTTTTTATTTAAGTATATAACTTAAAAGCTTTTAAAAAAAAAACTTTATTAAAGCTAATTATGTTTAATAATTAATAACTATTTATTAAAAAAAATACTATGTTAATTAAACAGTTTTTAAAATTATTATTATTATGTTTATTTTTAAAGTATTTAATAAAAAATTTTTAAATAAAGTGTATAATAGTTTTAATTTAAATAAAAACTTTTTGTTTATTAAAAATAAGTTAAAACGTTATTTAAATATAAAAAGGATTAACTATACGAAGTTTAACTATAACTTTTTAATTTAATAGTAAAAAAATAAAAAACGATTTTTTTTATTTTATTAGTTTATAATAAACGTGCTTTTTATATTAGCTATATTTTTAAAGTATAAAAAGATATTTAGCTAGGTTAAACTAATAATAACCTTATAATAATTATACTTTAATATAAATACGTTAAAAGCTATTTAGTATTTTTAATATTAGCTTAAAAGCGACCCCGAAAATCTTTAAAAAGTAATATAAATAAAAAAAAACTTTTAAGTTAATATTTATTTGTTTAATTTATTTAATTAGTTAATTAATTTAAATTAAATAATAAAAATCGTTAAATAAAATAAACAAGCTTTTTTTAGGACTTAAATTAAGCAAAATAAAATAAAAGCGATTATTTTGTATTATTTTATTTATGTGGAACGCTAATGCTATACTATGCTAAGCTTTTCAATTGGTTAAACTTGGATTAATGGATACGCTGGGGTTAATTAATAGACTTATGCCTATATAAGTTGTTGGAATTGCAAGCGCGCAACTCATAGTTGCTCTTTGGAAACAACGTTATTCAAGCATGCTCATAGGACGATGGGGAGGGATTTAGTTTTCCTTAGAAATATATGCGTATTGGCGAAAATCCAAAGGGCGATTAAGACTGTCTAAGAACTGGAAAGGTAGCAAGGAGCCAGTGCTTCAATATCTCAAAACATGGCTTGAGAGGCGGTTTTGCTCAAGCAACGCATGCAAGAGAGGGTAGATAACGTCTTACCACTAACAAGGCATGTCACGAGATTATCTTATACTGTACGCGGCTGTCCAGCATTAGAGCTACAGGAAACAGCGACCATGTATGCTATCCTCGCTGCGCATTATAGAACCGAAGCCAGGCTTGTAGTCGACAAGGCATAGGCTGAAGGGTTATAGGGAGAACTGATATCTGGCCTGGAAGCTAATGGCACAATTAACGTATTGCGTTAGCGCGGGCTAGGGTCTGCATCGGGACATAGAAAACATCTGGAGGACGTAATTAATGTTACAAGCTGAGCTGCTGATGTGATAAAGCCATACATAACTATCGTCTTCTTATCAATCTACTGCGATGTCGGAGGAACTACAGGTGTCATCAGGCGAACAATGCTGACTGTGAACAACTGTGAACAACTGTAAAGAAGTAAAGGTTGCGCTGGTTTTTCTTCGGTTAATATAGCGTTTTTCCTCATACATGTGATGTGTTTTGGTGTAATAACCGTCTTGCATGTGAGGCAAACGCGAAGGCGGTTGTGGCAGACATGGTCAAATAAGAAAAGATTACATGGTGAAAGTGGAGGATCTCCTGGCACTAACAGGATTGACACTGCTAAAGCACGAGTCTCGTTACCTGTGCTTATCTATTATAGCCAATCAATGTCACCCGTTTTTCGTGTTTATACGCCGGTGTCAGCATTCTCGGCACAGCCTTCAATGCAGTGAAGGTAGACACGGAGGCACGAAGGGGGGAAAAACCTCGATAATGTTAAAAATATGAATTAACCAATTGCTATAGCATTGTTCGGAGAGCCTTCAACTCCATAATCCGTCACAAAATGCATGACTAGGGGCATTCAGTTTGTAGCCAAATTGGCCCACGAAGGTGGTTTAAAAACCCCTTTGCGCAATATCAGTGTCTCTGCGCTACCTAAAGTACAGGGATTCCTAACACCCCACAATAGCTAATCCTATGCGCCTAGATCAAGTAAGAATATAGTCAACCAACGCCATTGGCTGCGAGGGCCATCCTCCGAACAGGTATTGTCTCGTATTTGTGTCCGCTACTTCCCGGGACGTGATAAGCTGGCATAAACAGCATCCCCAGGGCGCCTTTTGTCGTTGACGGACTGAATGTGAAATGTGTTATAATAAAGGATAGGTTCAACTCCTATTAGCACTAGGCTATTTTTGTTTTAGAATCAGGACCAGGCTGCCTACCTGCAAATATTCATGCGTTGTTTGGTGGAATGGGGGTTATCTCCCATAACCCGGCTGACAGAGTTTAACACTACCGGTGAGCTGTCTAGGGTAGGCCGGAAGCGGGGAGGGCTATATGCACCACCCCATATGTCGATCTGGAAGTACTCTTAGAGGGCCCTCGCACTGCGAATGCTTAGACTATATCACTAGTAAAGGAGGCGGAGGTCGTAAATAACAAGCACGATAGTGTACATACACACAATAGCACCTCAAGAAAGGAGTCTTGATCCAATTGTCATGTCGGCCGGTTTATCCGGAGAGACCCTTTAGTTGGCGTTTGAAGTCAGCACGTCTGGAACCATGCCTGTCATCGAGAGTTCGGAGCGGGCCGTACGGTGTACAACGTTCTACACTAATATTCTATAGGGTGGCCTAATTCCTCTAACGTCGCATAATAATCTGGGGACCTCCTGCAGGCGCTTGAAATCTGCGAAAGTCCCATCTTTCCTTGCCCCTTGTTTATGGCTCTTTGTCATATACCCTACATTGAAGTGGTGCAGGTGACGTGGTAGAAAATAGTATACGCAAACCTACTGTCTTGGATGTGGATGAGTAATCTCACCTTTATGTGAGAGCATGTGAGCCAGCCTCTGAGTCGAGGGGGCGCCCTATCAAATTCAACATTAGCTTCGACCCACCATATCACCGCCGTAGTGATCAGAACTAGAGTGTGACTGTGCGTCATACTAGATCATATCAGCTACAATCCCTCTGGGTTGTTGTTTTAGTCGTCACAGCTAGCTCAAATGTAATATTTTGCGTTCTTTCTCGCTCTATCTATCCTTCTCTACTTCTCTGTTGTTCTTGCCTGGAGACCATGACCTGGGAACTCTTGCTATTAGTCATCAGTCTTGAGGGGTCATTTAGAGATAGAAAAGCACATCATCAACGGGATGCATACTTGAGGCTGCTAGCCGTGATCATCTGATAACATGTCAATAGTATATGGCCGCCTCCTCGGGTGCGAGAGGCTGCTCCCGAGCACCCGCATTTCATAAGTCAATCTACTGGTATTTGAGGATAGTGGCTTGTGTGAATCGTGATGGTGGCGGGCCTTCCCTATAGAACAGCTGCATGAGGTGGGGTAAGATGGCCGGGCCTGACGACTCCATAGAGGGAGTCCCTGAAATGGGGGGTATATGACTGCATATATAGCATGGCTAGCTCTGAGTGAGACTTATTTATTTCTATGGCGGGACAACTGTGCCTTGTGCAAATGTAGATTGGGAACAATCAGCAATCCTCCATGCTACACAGTCAAAAATAAATATCTATCATAGGTATTATCTTAAGCTCCACGCATAAACACACGCATCTACCTTTGCGCTATTTCATTTGTCGGCATGGCGATAAGCCCAACTTCAATTCTCACTGTGGCTTTAGCAGTCACATTACTCTACCGACTGAGTAGAATTGGTCGACGGCCAAAAGGATTGCCCCCGGGCCCTCCAACTCTACCACTGATAGGAAACTTACATCTTATGCCCAAAGAAAAGGGGCACCTTCAATTCCAGAAATGGGCTAATGAATACGGGCCAATTTACTCCCTCATCTTGGGCACGCAAGTTATGATCGTCCTGTCTTCCGACGAAGCGGTAAAGGATTTACTCGACAAAAGAAGTGGCATCTATTCGTCGCGACCGGACATGTACCTTAGCCAGAAAATCGTAAGCGGGGGACTTCGAATGGTACAAATGGTCAGTCAATGCCTCCGGTACCCTGGGTGACTAGACGAATATGGCCTAACTTCCAGTACAGAAATACGGCGACACTTGGAGGATGCTCCGAGGAATTGTACACAATAGTCTCAACGTCAAGGCCTCTCGTGCATACGTCCCGTATCAAGACCTCGAGAACAAGGCAATGCTACTTGGCTTCCTCGAGCAACCTTCGAGATTCTTTAATCATATCCGGAGATACACAAACTCTATATCTACCCAAATGATATTCGGGTTTAGGACACTAGACATTGATGATCCAAAATTAGAGCAACTCATTCATGTATGCATCGGATTGAGACTTAACTTAATACCGTTTATTTACTCACATTATGAATAGGGCTTTGAGAAGTGGAGCGAGCTAGCAGGAAGCCAGACTGCGGCATTTCTAGATGTCTTCCCAGTACTTCGATATCTTCCAGATGTTTTTCTCCCTAGAAAGAGATACGCGAGAACACTGCATAAGGAAGAGTTTAACCTGTATGTTGGACATTACTTGACTGCGAAAAGAAAGTTGAAAGAGGGCAAAGCAAAGGTTAGTACGTCTGGTTACATATTTCTAGGTAACTTCTGGTGCCTAACCGTCTGGCATTGCAGCCCTGCGCTTGTTCAGATATCGTTCGAGCGCAAGACGAACTGAAATTCTCTGATGGCATTGCCGGTTATACCACCGGCAGTCTCCTCGAAGCTGGCTCAGACACCTCAGCATCGACTCTAATCGGGTTTATACAAGCCCTGTTAATCTTCCCTGAAGTATCGAAGCTAGCACAGGCCGAGATTGACCGTGTCTGTGGAGATCGCATTCCTGATCTCAATGACCTCCCAGATCTTCCGTACATACGCGGTTGTATAAAAGAAAGTATGCGTTGGATGCCTACAGCCATTCTTGGGATCCCGCATGCTACAATTAAGGACGACGAATACTTAGGCTATCACATCCCCAAGGGTGCTAGTGTGGTACTCAACGTTTGGTGAGTGAGTCCACGACAGAGATCCCGATGATACCGGCTGACCATCTACAGGACAGTGCATAACGACACATCTCGTCATTCAGAACCGCGTCGGTTTGACCCCAGCCGATGGGCACACGACAGCCAAACTTCAGCTGAAGCCGCGAATAACAGAGACGTGTCCAAGCGAGATCAGTTTGTCTTCGGTGCTGGGAGACGTCTGTGCCAGGGCATGCATATTGCCGATCGCAACCTGTTCCTAGCCATCTCCCGGCTTCTCTGGGCGTTCGATTTTAGACGACCCGTTGACCCGTCTACGGGTAAGGAGATCGTCCCAGACATGGAAGATCTGACTGAAGGGCTACTGGTTTGTCCAAATTCCTTCGATGCCGATATTACACCACGTAGCGAATCAAAGGCCAACGCCATCAGAGTGGAGTGGAATAAAATGACAGAATTACTCGATGACGAGTTGCAGTGGAAGACGGTGCCGGAAGGGTTAGTGTGGCGAGATTACGAACCTACTGAAACCAAGGCCAGCGTCTAACACCAACCATGATATTCTACTCTCGTGAAGGAAGAGTCTTTGGATTTGATTAATGAATCAGTTGTCAAGTATTTTGCAGCTAGTATAAAACACTGAGGATAAGAGTCACCGTAGCGTCGAATACTGTGTTTCATGCACTATGTCTTAGGTAGCTTATAGAACCATAGTTGTTCTCGATTAGGTTAAACTCGGTCTATTTTAGAATACTCTTGACCGGTCATTCTTTCTAACATGTTCGGCGGCGGAGTAGTTGTGATCCCCCTTAATTTTTCCTGGTGACGTAAATGAGGATTCTAAGCTCTACTGACTTTGCGGAAGCCGACGATTGTGAGAGATGAAGCGGAATTATAGCCATACCGAACATCCTTTATTTACTAAACTGGGCTTGCTAGTCATAAAGTTCGTCTTATGCATATGTTTAATGCTATTGTGCAAACATGACACGCTAAGCAGAACGGTGACAGGTTCTCCAGGAACAATAGAAATCACCTTTCCACGGAATCATACGATTAGAGGATTAATATATTAGACCTTATTTGTATTAGATTATAGAAAGGTGCGTAGAAGCTCGAAAGACTTGCCCCATATAGGAGAAGAGAGGATTATCTCCGAACCCGAGGCATCCATCTTTAGTGACTATATACAGAGCACGCGATTTTATATAACTCCGATTTTAGCTTCATAGATAATTATACGAACTTCATAATAGTACTATCCCACAACTACTCAAAACCCAGACACCGCACATAGGAAGTCGTTGAAAAAGAGGGCGTCATTATCAGGCACGAAAGGGATGCAATTAACACTTGTTCATTACTCAACCACTTCCTAATATAGACATTCTCTGTCCGTCAATTATCATATCGAGCGCCACCTACCCTAGGATAGTGGGTATACATCCGTTATGGGGCGTGCCTATCTGCCAATTACTGACGACGGCTGCCTACAGATCCAATCTCAGCCACATCCTTCGCCCTAGACGACGAGTTTTCACGGTCCGTTGGTTGTTTGCCCCGTCTACGGAAAACAACAAACGCAACGACGCCTATAATAAGCAGAGATGCAACAACTACGCCAACAGCGATACCCGCAGTAGCACCAGTGGTGAGCCCACCAGAAGAGCCCGAGCCCGAAGTATCGGCAGCACCAGTGTTGTCGGGGCTATCAGCCGTTGCGGTCGACGATGACTCAGGGGGGTTGAAGTCGGAAGTCGTGACGTTGAAGCAAGGTACTTGGGCTGTGAAATCAGCTGTTTCGACAAACGTCTGCGAAAAGTTCGGCCTGGTTAGCGACAGTTGAAGACGATGGCCGATATACTTACGATGTCAGCGCATGCAAAAAATGACTGGTTGCGTCCGCCCAGTTCATTATCTATGTTGGACCAGTATTCTAGTTGAATAGTCGCATTGCTCCCAGCGACGATGTTGGCGGGGAGGTCGGCGACCTTGTAGCACTGATGGCCGCTCTCGACTTCCGGAACGCTGACTACCTGTTGGGAAAACTGACTCTCAACTGTTGGGTCTGGAATTTTCATTAACAGTGAACCGTTTTTCATCAGCGTGCTTGGTAACTGACCATTCGCATAGGCTATGGAGAAGGCGACGTCCCAAGCCTCATCTGCGATTGTGAGGGCAACCGATCCCTGAGCTTATGTGTCGGCAACAAGTCAGTTGATGTTACTGTGAGAAGGGTAGCACTTGTGCTCACAAAGAGGAAATTCTGTCCTATTGGCAGCTTTGCTAGGGCTACCGCAAGGCCCGACGTTGTCTGTCGCAGCGCTCCATGGTCGGTCCTCAGGCCAGAGGAATGCCACAGGGCCTTGAACCGTGCCTTCAGCACCCTGGCCATGGTCTTCGTTCTCAGCTATAGTAAAGCTACCACCCATGGCTACTAGGAGAGCGAGGTACGTGAACTTCATTGTCGATTGGATAGCCATTCTGCACGGGAGTTTTGAGTCGTTACAAAGTTAGAAAACGAAGGGTGCAAGACTGAAGAAAAGGGGGTTATAAACCGTCGATGATCAATATCTTGCTTTTTGGAAGGCTATTCATATGAGACTAGTCTCGGGGCCGGCCACCCTTCTGAGATATCAACTACCAAGCATTTGCCACTTCACACGCCGCCAAGGTGCCGAATCCGACTTGCACGGAACACCGTCACTAGGGCGGGCTCCTTGCCCATACCAACAGGTATCACAATACACACCCTTGTAAGAAGCGTGAGACTTGAGTCGCCGGAGATACCCGAGATAGTCAGCCACTTTCAATATCATTGGCCGTTGCTTTACTTGTAGCACTCAAGGCTTTCTGCCTGAATACCGCCGACATAGATGCACCACACTTTCCAGTTGATGTGGGGTATGCGTCCACCTCCTAACCCGCACTGCCAATCGACTTTGCCGCAGTCTGTATCCAATAGGAACAAGAAAGAAACGGTAGACTAGTGTAAGATGAGCATTTTCTTGGCGACTGGCGTTGGTGGCCTGACTTCCGTGACTCGGGCGATGTTGCCGGGAAGTATTAATGCTACTATGCTACAGTAGCTTAACGCTGCCAAGATGAACCGTTGGGGGAATGGAGTAAACCAGACGAGTTTAGATACTGCCAAGGATACTATTATCAATCTAATCTAATCTAATCAATCAGATCAGCTGTGTAATTCAACTGGCTGATAAACATCCATGAGATGGCAATGCCAACCTACTAATTAAGAGCCAAGTTCCAAACTCCGAACTTCCCATACATAGCTGATAGACCTAAGTCTCTATTCCCCAACCACCGAGCTCGTCGGATGACCTAGCTCGCTTGGAGTCTTCATTAACACATCATAAATGAGGATGTCGGCTCGTTACCTACTAGGTGCTAGAATCAAGATGAATCCGAGCTACGTTCTATATATTTCCTTCTTAAGTCTCACGTAGTCTGATAACCTGGGTTCCTTCAATTATTCCCGTTCGCAAACCAGTTGTCCCGATGGTGGCGGAACGAGAGGCCGTATGAGGCAATTCGTCCACGTTGCCACTATATTTCCGCGTCAACATGCAGTAGATAAAGCGGTGCCGGTTCCCAAGAATTGAAGAGTCTCATCATAACAGAGCACCTAAACATTCATATATCTCCAATCCTCAGTAGCCCTTCTGGTATCATTCGGTTACTTCGTCGCGCTGTTATTTGCATCCATGCTCATTATTCATGATGGTTAAGTTTAACTGGGCTCTCGCAGCAGCCGTCGCCGCTCAAGGAGCGATTGCAACAACAGACAAGCTGTCGCTACTTCTCAACGTCCTCAAGCGCCAAGAGCCCGGCTCGGCTGCATACAGCTGTCATGCGGCCTGCGGTATGAAATCCTTTGACCCGAATACAACCCTCTACGCGAAAACTCGGCGTTGAGTTAGAGTTGATTTTCTATAGGCCAAGCCATTCTCGCAGCTCGGGCTAGCGAAGACGTGTGCAGCAACGATGACTTCCTGACCAACTATGACACCTGCCTGAAGTGCTCGGGACCAGACAACATCGACATCTGGAAAATATACGGCGGGACCTTGTCGGGTTTTGGCAAGAGTTGCGGCCTCTCGACGACTCCCGTGAGTGGCGGTTCGACCGGCGCTGGGTCGGCCAGCACGGTGCCAGTAGTATCTGTAACCTCGTCTGTCATCAGCATCACTTCTGCTCCGACAGAGACAATCACGACGCCCGGCGATGCTAGCGCAACCTCGGCGGTATCCACACCTGCTACAAATGGGACGACTACGGTAAGTTGTGCCGCCATCTTCTATGTGTATGCGACTTCAACTAATGCGGGGAGTGATATAGACGACCGGGGTCGTGCCTGTCAATGCGGCTGACGCGCTGTCTGTGAAAGCCTACGGACTGTATGCTGCTGGGGCACTCGTAGCATTATATATCGTTGTTCACTAGTCTATGTCACCGAGGCACAGTTACTGCCATCAGTATATTAAGTCGGGCTATAATCAGGAATTGACGTTGACTGGACGAGGAGAGTGTACCAAAAATAAATTGCTATCGTCTCATCGGTCAGAATGATAGTGCGAGAGTCGCCAGTACACTGTGTGCTTCCGTACCGATATTATGAGTTTGCCGGGCTACCATTACTGTATTACTCACGTTGCAAACGAATAAACGAACGCCCGCTTTCGGATAGCACACTGAGGACAGTAGGGGGGCTTTACCCGCTGTGGCTTACAGCGACAGTCGAGATACGAAAACAAAGCGTCGTGGCAATAGGGAGCTGACAGTATCCTGTAAGTGTCCTGGAATTTACTAGTCGTGCGAGGAGGAATTAACCCTTAGATAGAAGATACCAATGGAGATTGGCTCTTTACTCTCTCTCTCTATAACAGGAATACTTCAGCCAATTGGTATTAATTGACTCCCTCATGTCATATCTTACCCCTGTCACCCTCACGTATCATGTAGGTACTCCGTGTACTCCCGGGTTTGGGTCAAAACCACCCCTCGGCGTGAAATTGGTCTTCAGATTTAGCTTCAACGGATCTAACCGGAGCTAATCACTGAATCTTGACGTTACACTAACCCCGCATCTTCGAGATGAGAAACAAATATCTTCATCTTACCCTGTGTGCTGTATACTAACGCACTCAGGTAGGTCCCTGTGGGTATAATGTCCTCGCAGAAAGACCGCTTAAGGGAGCGGTGCAACTACACGATGCTACCAAAAGACGATACTATCGTTGAAAGCGCCTCTACGGCCGCCGCACGTGCCACACCGGATCACGATGACACTATTCACCAAGGATCAATGTCGGAGTCGAGTTCGAAATGGCATCGCGATAGGTACTTCGGCTCACTCGCCTTCAATATTGCAACATTCATACTGCCCGCGCTATACAGTACGCTCTCTAAGCTCTGGGTTGCGAACATTGACTCTTCGATGGTTGTGACCACAGACGTCTATACGTATCTGAACACTGCAGCCGAAGCCATCAACGAGGGTCTCCCGAGGGCTGCGTGGGTCATAATCGGCGACAAGGCATCCAGAAGTTTAGCTAAGAGGCTACAGTTGACACACACTCTGATCCTCTTCCAAAGCGTCGCCGGTCTCATTCTCAGCATCGTCTTCGTTAGTGCGGCCTCAGCCGTCGCCGATAGCTTCGTGCCATCTCAGGTGCGACAAGCTAGCCTTACATACGTTCGTATCACCTCGTTCACAGTCCTAGCTGGAGCAATTGAAACGGCTGTCGCGACGGCAACGAGGGCATTGGACAAGCCGGATGTGCCGTTGGTGATAAGCTCCATCAAGTTTGCCGTCAACATCATCCTAGATCTGCTGATCATCTCGCGTTTCCATGTTGGGTCATTTCACCCGACCGTCAACATGCAAGCCATCATTCAGCTCGTGTGCGGTCTTGTTGCTGCGTTTGCTGGTCTCGCATACTTCCTGTGGTCTAACACATGGTCTCTCTATTGTGAGAATAGGAGAAACGAAGGCGGTGACAGCCCGAATACCCCAATAATCAGTGACCTTCGGCCGACCGTCAGAGCATTCGTCATTCTTCTTCCACCCGGACTTGTCACCTTCGCCGAGTCTGCCGTTCGCAACGCGCTCTATCTCTGGCTGGTTACAACCATCGTAGCTCTTGGCACGAATTACGCTACCGCATGGGGCGTTTTCAACACTATTCGTTGGGGTCTAGTGATGGTTCCGGTCAATGCACTCGAGGCAACATCGCTTCAGTTCATCGGGCATCGATGGGGCAAGTGGAGATGCGAAAAGGGGGTCAACAATCGCCGTCCAAGTGCATCATGGAAGCAGGTATTATCCATTACTCGACCTGCCCTGCTCTCACTCGCCCTCGCGCTTACGGTCGAGGTTCCTATCGCCATTTTCCTCTCTCTCTTCGGAGCTCGCGCATTCGCCCTATACATCAGTGGATCTGAAGATGTCGCCAATATCACTGCGTACATGTGGCGGACAATTGACTGGTGCTACATCTTCTACGCCATGTCTACACAGCTAGCCACTATCCTACTTGCGACTCGACCGAAATGGTATCTATACCAGAGTCTCGCAAGCAATATTTTGTATGTTTTACCGTGGGCCATTGTGTGCCAGGTAAAGGACCTCGACGAGGCCAACGCATGGACGTATCACAGTCTCGTTTTCGGTGGTAGTCTCGTCTTCAGCTTTGTAGACATTATCATCGTCGATGCAGGGTGGGCGTGGACCCTAATCACAGGCAAAGTGAGGCTAGAGGTGTTCCGGGCCTAGATGCAGACAACCGCGAACGCGCATTTGTCACTTAATGCTTCCTACCTGCACAGCCTAACCTACTTGCTTTGCGAATAGAGACGCCGTAGTCATGTGGGTGGCATCGCAGCCTGCATGGGCAGTCTCATCTGACCCAGAGCCTGACGCAAATGAGTCAATTCCCTCCCTCCATCATTATTCCCTGTATTTCCCCCCCAGGTTGAGCCCTTCATCGTGGCATCATTCAGTTCTCAAGCATCAATTAATTTCCACTCAATTATCTCTAATCTTAGTGAGCGATTACACCTGAGATGGCAGATCCCCTTTCAGTAGCAGGTCTCGTGACGAGTGTGATATCGCTCGGGCTTCAAGTCGCCGGCGGTTTGTCCGACTATCTTAAAGGGATGAAGGGGCGAGAGGAAGAGCTGAGCTCGGCTAAGCGACGAGTTGACACCATGAAAGACTTGCTATTAACCATCCAAGACCTACTCCCGCGGATGAAGAACAGTTGGCCAACCTCAGCAACTTCAATCGAACGCCATGTGCAGACTTGCAACACTGAAATAAGCGCCTTGTTCGCACTATTAACTGAGCTCTCTCAGCCGGCTTCGTCTGGCTCGGGAATCCGACTCAAGCTTGCGGAACAGAAACAGAAGCTTTCCTACCCCTTTAACCGAACTCACCTTAGTCATCTAGAGGAACGGCTTGTCAAAGTTAACAATGCACTTCAGACGGCACTACATGTTACCGGATTGTGGGTAGCTCAGATTTTGGCATGGCTATAATGAGTACACCACTCACGCTTTACAGGGACGTCTCTATCACCACTAGCAACGAGTTACGGCAAGTGCATGACTCTTCTATCACCGCTAAGAACCAAGTACAGCAATTGCATGATGTCTCTATCATCACTAGGGACGAGGTACGGCAAATTCGCGACGTCTCTATCACCACTAGCAACCAGGTACAGCAAATGTATGACTTCTCTATCACTGCTAGGGACGAGTTACGGCAAACGTGTGACGAACTACGTGTAATGTGCCAATCAACGACAGCGCGAGCGCAAAAAATGGTGGCTTGCTTGCCGTTAATGGTTAGTGAGAACCCGGAGAGAAAAGTCAACGGAGGAATCGGAGTGCCGTTAGATGTAAGTGATCATAAACACGAACGATTGCGTAATAGGAAATTCTTACGCTTATATATTCTAGTCAATCGAGGCGGCGGTGTCTTTGGCTTCCAAGCCAAGCCTTCTGTCGACTTCAATTGAGTCACTAGCGAGGTATAACACCTTGCCAACACGACACCGCAACATGTCTTCGGCTTGCGTATGCCGACCTTCCCGCCAAACGTCTCATCGTCGGAGTAACTGGGGGTCTTTTGTGTTCTCCTTTCGGACCTCAAATATCAGGAACCATCTACCGGGTTGTCCATTTTCGCAGATGAATGATGCAACCCAGGCGGCCAACGTCAGCATAGAATACAGAGGCCTAACGAAATTGTTCCAGACGGCCTTCGTTTTATCATTTTCCAATACTTATGGAGCCGGAGGGCGGAGCGTCAGTCCTTGCTTCACATACTATCCGTCTGTCGACAGAGACACGGCTCCCGCATTCCGCATCTTGAACTTAGTTAATTGTATGCTGTCAGATTCTAAACATTACGACACTAGTGAAGTCTTAAAAGCTTTACAGTGCTGTTTTGATAGTGTCCTAACGCTCTACAGCAGAAGGAAAGCATCTCCGATGGCCGTTGATCAATTTGGGGGGTCGCTACTGCATTTAGTGGCCCAGAATATTCCTTTGGTAAGCGCATACGTCTGAAGTGTTTACACATACATTAACTATTTTCTATATCTATCGACGTCTCACAAGCAGGCCATTGTTAAATGCAACATTGTCGGGAGTTACCAATCTCATCGCATGTGGAGTGCCATTGACTACCTACAATGATACAGGGCTGTGAGTGTGTCCTTAAGTACCAGAGAAATCTCGTTTCGCGCATTAGAAGCTAATATATAGAAACAGCACACCATGTGGTCATATTTTACTTTACAATCCGGGTGGCAATTCATTCATGACATTCATGGAGCCCATAAAGCTCTTACAACCGAAAGACCCTACCGTATCCTTATTACAAGCCTACGGCGCAAGATATTCGAATTGGAATTGGTGGATCCGAACAACATACACGAATATCCTTATGCATGATATAACACTCGCTGAAGGTTTGAGCGATAGTATTCTTAGCTCCCTTTCGTCGCTAACAAATGAGCAGCTGCTGGATGTGGACCACTACGCCTGGCAGCCATAGCTGGAGATAAGACGCTCGTGCAGGACATCATACTTCGACATCCCCAATCCCTCGAAGAAGTAGACCTATTTGGAAACACCCCCCTACATCTAGCCATCAATCAAGTATCATGTCTACGTCTGATACTAGAAGCGAGTGGGTCGTCACTACTTAATGTTTCCAATCTCGAGGGTTGGACGCCGTTCGAGTACGCCTCTAGGATGGGCTATACATCATCATACCAGCTTTTGCTAGCCTGGGGGAGTTGTATTAGTGTATGGTGCGTGGGTAATGCCCATGCATCTTGCCAAGATAACATACTGGTTGCTTTGAAGCAACGCAGAGACGAGCTAAAGTCACTCGCTTTAGAGAACCTCACAGAGACAGAAGCCAAGTCGTTTGGGCTCCATGAAAACGCAGTGTTAGACTCCAACGCTCTTAAAGTGCAAGAGCTACTACACAGAAGAGGGGTAAATGTCTCCCCACATCTGCATGTAGAAGAAAAATGGGGCGTCGCGTCCGTCTATCAAGCGTCTTCTCTCACACAAAACATAGAGTCCCTCGATAAGCTGTGGGCTCTTGGCTTTCGAGATACCAGTCCCTATGAGATTGGAACGGTCCCTTTGACGAGGGCCTCGGGGAACTTCGAAGTTACGCGTTGGTTCATCGAGCACGGCGCCGACTATCGGACGCCAATAAGGAATAATAATTGGACACCAGCGCATATTCTCTTTAACTACATGGGCCGGCACTATAGGTTAAATCACCCTCTTGAAGCCTTGGAGGGGCGTCGATGGCTTGTCGAGAAGTTGCTACAAGTCCGGGCCGGTGACGCATGCAGCTGCCTGTGTGCTGTTACTAGCTGCACGCCATTCAAGGTCTTTTTGGATGCGTGGTCCGAGTCAAACGTGTGGTCGGAGACAGACGTGACGTCGGAGACAGACGTGTGGTCAGAGGCAGGCCCCTCGCATTCAGCGGAGAGATGCGTCGAACTTATTCGTGCGTTTCAGCCACTTTTCAACAAGGAAGATCTTGTTGCAGTGATCAGGCGCGTGACATTCGACGCCTTGGAGTTAATACATACATGTGTTCATGGATGGCACTACGACCATGGGTTCGACCACGAGAGGCAACAACCTACTTCCGAGGAAATCGAAGAAATTAATTCGGAGCAAAGCGCCTTGCTAACTTTATTTACTGACCTTCTAGTTGAATTCGAACAAGCTGCATACGAAGACGAAGGCGGAATGCCTCTTATATTGAGTGACCCCGAAGAGTTCTGGACGCGCCGCTGGCTTCCTCGGATCACGGAGACACTCGCCGAATTGAACGGCGACGATCTTACGCAAGAGGAGATCACGGCAGCGGAGACCATTGGTGTGGTATGGGGCCCTCAGCCTGTTTGTAAAGATGATGGGATACGCGAGGTTTTGCTTTTGGGTTCGCCTGAGTGGGCGATGAGAGAGCTGGAAAAGATCATGAATGAGTGATCGAAACAGAGGCCTTGGCTTGGGATCTGCTAGGGTGCATCCCCAGCCGCAACGAGATGCAGATGGACGTCACCGTATCGAGCAGAGTAATCCTGAAGCCGAACCCCCTTGCACCGGTTGCAAAACTAGCGACAGCCGCGCGCCGGAGTCCTCTGCAGCCAGTGTACCTCGAGCCCCAAGCCGGCGACCTCAAGCGCGCGATGTTGTGGCCGGTATTTACATTATCTATTAGCTCGGCGACATCTCGCGGCCACGCACAGATATCCAACGCAGGCCGTTGGCTTCAGCGCATCGCTTGGTTCTTGACTGGTTCCTTGCCAAAGAAACTCGCGCGCAAGGCGGCGATCAGAGAGACGAAGAAGGTGCCGTCCCATTCCGCGTAACGGCCCATGATTCCATCATTTCCTATCGTTATTGTACAAGGAGGAGGTTCTATCTATACTAGCAGAGTTTGCATCGTTACCTTATCTAAGTCTTCCGAGTCTCTGGATCGTGTAGTAATAGCTTTGGTTTCTTCGGGTTTCAATTCCGTGACACGCGCTGCTGTTCACTTATACTCCGGGGTTATCGACGCCTCGCTTCTAGCTCAGCGATATTGAGACTGGTGATATTTAGATCACCACTTTAACTTCACTATCATAATATTGAAGGGATGAAGCGACAGCTGTATCACATAATACAGTGTGCTCTCGTGCGTATTTAGTTGGGAAGACTATCCTCCCGGCACAACTTCCGGTATCCAATCCTTCCTCCTGAGGTAATGTATGGCATGGCCATACGTGGGGGAACGGTTTCTGAGTGAATTTCCTGTAGAATGAGAATGCAGTGGCTTTCGGATTTGAACGTTGCAAGTTATATTATAAAGAATATAGAAGTCGCCCACTCTTGTGGTTGGTTTGATGTGAGAGGCGAGAAAATTGACCATGGTTTCAGTATCTTGGGCAACAACTTTGTTTTTTCCTGCTCAATTCGATTTATCATCATGTATTTGTAATACTTGCATTAATGTTCGGTTCTTTATTTTTGCCGTATTCGGCGCATGTCCTGTTGTCTCGTCGTAGGTCTCCATCATCCCGTCGTGATTGTGAAATGCATATTCGAATACGATCGGTGCCTTTCCGAATACTAGCCACAAGAGATGATAAGCCACGACTAAGGATTAAGGCGAAGTGGCTGTGTACATCTATCGGGTTCGTATTCGGATTCCTGTCAATTGGCGAATTGGCAAGATGAATTGGCGAGTAAACATATGAGCAACGACATATGATTGGAGGACAGACCCGGGCTAACTCATAAAGGGTTAGCATCTCCCGCTCCCGCGTTCTACAGTAGGTACACATTAGCCTGGCCAGTCCCCTGACTATACGCTACGGCAGGAGTGCAGCCCACTAGGTAGGTACCTACTGGGCCTCGACAGGGGACCCTCATTACCCAGCTCTGATGGCCGATAACCAAAAGTTGATTGCATAAAAAGTCGCCCGCATCCCCTTTTCCCTTCTTGCTTCTGATCGTGACAACAACCCTCTCCCTACTTGACCGCCTCTTCTAACGGTGCTCTGCCGCTAGCTTCTGCCCATTGACATCCAGGAAGCGTCTGTCTACCGTTCCCTACAACCCAAACCTCCCACTCAGATTCGCTGCCACTTCAACACCATGGCTACCAAGACCGGTCTCGAGAAGCAGGACAGGGCCCGTGATGCCGCCTTTAACGCGGCCATGCACGGCAACTCAGCCCAGGCTGCGGGTGGTGTGCGTGCCATGTTCGCAAAGGGTCGCGATGCGAAGCAGGCCGCCGTGGACGAGTACTTCAAGCACTGGGACAACAAGGCCGCCGAGACGGAGACCGAAGAAACCCGCGCTGTATGTGGCATCGGCTCTTCACCGCTTTTCGCTGTCGCTGACACCATTTAACAGGCACGAAACGCCGAGTACGCTACATTGACGAGACAGTATGCAGTCCCCACCGACGACTGACGCGTACGGACTCTATTGGCTAACACGGTCGACGCAGATACTACAATCTCGCCACTGATATCTACGAATATGGCTGGGGCCAGTCCTTCCACTTCTGCCGATATTCGATTGGAGAGAGCTTCTACCAGGCCATTGCCCGGCATGAGCACTATCTCGCCCACCAGATCGGCATCAAGGAGGGCATGAAGGTGCTCGATGTCGGTTGCGGTGTGGGCGGGCCGGCGCGCGAGATTGCCAAGTTCACCGGCGCACATATCACCGGTCTCAACAACAACGACTATCAGATCCAACGTGCTACCTACTACGCTCATAAGGAGGGTATGTCCAACCAACTCGCCTTCGTCAAGGGAGACTTCATGGTAGGTCACATGTCCATATGCTGACACCCCAAGAACCTACTAACGCAAGACTGCTATAGCAAATGGACTTCCCTGACAACAGCTTCGATGCCGTCTACGCGATTGAGGCCACCGTCCACGCCCCCAAGCTAGCCGGTGTCTACAGCGAGATCTTCCGGGTCTTGAAGCCCGGCGGCGTGTTTGGCGTGTACGAATGGTTGATGACGGATGACTACGATAATGACAACATTGAACATCGTAAGATCCGTCTCGGCATTGAGCAGGGCGACGGCATCGCCAACATGGTCAAGATCTCGGAGGGGCTGGAGGCGATGAAGATTGCCGGTTTCGACCTGCTCCACCACGAAGATCTCGCGGACCGCCCCGACCCCATCCCGTGGTACTGGCCCCTCGCCGGCCGGTGGAAGTACATGCAGTCCATGTTTGATGCCTTCACGATCGCGCGTATGACGTGGTGGGGTCGCTTCCTCGCGCACAACTTCGCCGGTCTCCTGGAGAAGGCCAGGCTCGCGCCGGCCGGCACCAAGAAGACGGCCGAGAGTCTGGGCGAGGCAGCCGACTGCCTCGTGGCGGGTGCCGAGAAGCACCTCTTCACACCCATGTACCTGATGGTCGGCAGGAAGCCCGAGCAATGAGACAAGAAGTGATGACGATGATGAAAGAACAAGCAAAGGAAAAAAAAGGGGGAATATATAGAATGGATGGATCCCTTAGCCGGCGTGGTGGGGCATAGCCACGGCATTGAAATACCCATCTACATAATACTTAATGGTCAAGAGGCCAGCCAAGGCAAGGCAGGGCAAGGCAAGTTGAAGCACGGCGCATAAATCGGGAGTGAGCATTCAATCCTCGCTACATTGCTATCACCACCTATGGCAGATGAAGAGTGCCGCATAGAATAGAAAGCAGCCTCCACTCGCGTCGAGAAAAGGCCGAGCAGGTATTACGTGTCCTGGAATTACCTAGATTAACAACAATTCGCAATTGTGAGATTCTTTATCCAACATAGACATCTATCCAATATGTGACAATTGAGTCCAGTACCTATTGCTTCAACACAGGTGTGCCGGGCATTTCCGGTTGCTGACATGCTTACTCAATTGTCGGAGCGTCCCCAACGGAGGAAGCGGGTCCGGTGCTCCTGGAAGCGACTCCGTTCCACGTATAATCGTATAAGCGGTGGAGAGAGTACGTATAGACAGCCAGGAAGTGAATGGCTTTACGATAGGAGAACAGGTCAATTAATTCAATAGTGTATTGTCATCGTACTCTTTCCTTGTACATGAGTAGAAAGACTCAATTGATAGGTTTGGGCAAATAGAATAAGTACTCAGATGTATGTACTGCCGGTCCAGGGGCTTACAGAACTGTATTCTTCTGGGTCTGTTCTGGGCTGGGCGATATTCAATCGGGTTCCGATGTAGGAAGGGCCCTTAATGGCAGGGAAGGTGATAAGGGACTCGGGACGCTTTACCCGAAGAGGGTGGGACTAAGCTGTTACAGGCCTAGCGGAAATGGCACCAAGCCCAACAAGCTACCTAGGTAGGTACTGTAACCACCTGCTTTGACTGGGGGAAAAAAAAGTTGGGGCAGCACCGCGACAACGCTCGGCGAGGTCCCAAAAAGCTGACAGTGACCGGAGCGAGCTAAGCTAATCGCTAATCAAAAAAATCACTCTCATAATCCCTTCTTCCTCATCAACCTCCCCGTCTTCCTGTCCTCTCCGACCCCATCAACCCTCCAGCCAGCCCAACGCCCCGTCCACCCGTTGACGGACCGGACCGCTGCTTCCATTCTTCACGTCCCTCTTCTCCCCTTCAATTCATTTCCTCCCCGTCTCGTCTTGCGTCCTGTCCTGCGTCCCGTCCGTCCGTCCGTCCTCGCCAGTCCACCATGTCGCGCTATCTCCGTCCGGCCACGAGGCTAGCCGCCTCAGCCCGCCTTGCGACCGCCGCCCCGCGCGCCCTGCCCCGATTCGCCTCACCCGCGTCCTTCGCCGTGTCGCAGCGGAGGTCCTTCGCCGATGTCAAGGGAGCCAAGGAGTACACGGTGCGCGATGCCCTCAACGAGGCCATGGCCGAGGAGCTGGAGCAGAACGACAAGGTCTTCATCCTGGGTGAGGAGGTCGCCCAGTACAACGGTGCCTACAAGGTCACCAAGGGCCTGCTGGACCGCTTCGGCGACAAGAGAGTCATCGACACCCCCATCACCGAGAGTGGTTTCTGTGGTCTGGCCGTCGGTGCTGCGCTGAGCGGACTGGTCCCTATCGTGAGTTGATCTCCCACTTCCGGTCTGCCACTTCAGACGTGCAGCTTGCATGCATCGATACGTATGCGGTAAGGACAATCATCCACTAACTTCGTCCCGCTACGCCGCGTAGTGCGAGTTCATGACCTTCAACTTCGCCATGCAGGCCATTGACCAGGTCGTCAACAGCGCCGCCAAGACCCTCTACATGTCCGGTGGCATCCAGCCCTGCAACATCACCTTCCGTGGTCCCAACGGCTTTGCCTCCGGTGTCGCCGCCCAGCACTCCCAGGACTACAGCGCCTGGTACGGCTCCATCCCCGGTCTCAAGGTCGTCTCCCCCTGGTCTGCTGAGGATGCCAAGGGTCTGTTGAAGGCCGCCATCCGCGACCCCAACCCCGTCGTCTTCCTCGAGAACGAGCTGATGTACGGTGTCTCCTTCCCCATGTCCGAGGCCGCCCAGAAGGACGACTTCGTCATCCCCTTCGGCAAGGCCAAGATCGAGCGCCAGGGCAAGGACCTGACCCTGGTGTCGCTGTCCCGCACCGTCGGCCAGTGCATGGTCGCCGCTGAGGCCCTCAAGAAGAAGTACGGTGTTGAGGCCGAGGTCATCAACCTACGATCCGTCAAGCCCCTCGACGTCGAGACCATCATAAACTCCGTCAAGAAGACCGGCCGCCTGATCTCAGTCGAGTCCGGTTTCCCCTTCGCCGGTATGGGTGCCGAGATCCTCGCCACGACGATGGAGTACGGCTTCGACTACCTTGACGCTCCCGCCCAGCGTATCACCGGTGCTGAGGTGCCCACCCCCTACGCCCAGGGTCTCGAGGCCCTGAGCTTCCCCACGGAGCAGCTCATCGAGGACTACGCTGCCAAGTTACTTCGTGTATAAGAGACGGGCCCGGGACGAATCAGCATGAAGACGACGTAGACGAAGGAAGGGGCAAAATTGTGCGATACAAGAGAAACAAGTCGAAACAGACTTTGGCTATAGAATGTGTATGCGGCGTTTTTCATCCCACGCATGTACTATATTAATTCACATAAGTTGGGCTCGGGGAAACGGGGTTCTGCTCTCTCTCTCTCTCTCTCTGTCTGGATTACACCTAGACGCAGTTTCCGGCGATTGTTTGCAGGAGTTTCCCCTTTTACCAAATAAATACCACCATATGATATGTCCAATTCTTCGTCTCTTTATATGTTTTCAATTGCTCGGAGCCGGTATCATTTCCCTCTAGCTTTACTTGCAATGCGGTAACTGCTCACCCGTCTTAATACAGCCAAGAAACGAGTGGTTAATGACGTGACGTGTTACGACAAACTCAACGCGTATATGGCAATTCAGGATGTCTTACTACCTATCTCTTCAGTTACCTACTCTATTACATCTACAACCCTTGAATCTGCTGCCGCTCATTTCAGACGATAAATGCTGCGAAATTGGATTGATTTGGGCATCACAAGTTATCTTGCTGTCCAGATCTGCTGGAACCGGCCTTGTCGCCCCTCATAGTCGAGGGTAACCTCATAAGTACTTGAAACTGACATCAATCTATTAAGTAGTGTTGGCGAAAGAAACATTGTTATCGCATCGCATCACTCCGCAATCTGGTTGGCAGGGGCGGATATGTATACATTCATCTCTTTGACGGGCTTCTGCCAAAACCATAGTGTCACGATACCGGAACAAAGAGCATGTATGTATATAGCCGAAGACTAGCCCACGAAGGTGTTTAGACCCCTTCGCGCAACAACGAGAGTCTACACATCCTCCACATATGAGATCCTAACACTATCTAACTATCTAACTGGTCTAAGGGAGGTTGGCGGGTAAAATTCAAGCTGTAATTGTCGCGATAACTCATCGTCGCGGATGCAGCGGTCCCATCGGTTCCGCCTTCCTAACCGCCCTCCAGTGCTAACAGCCGGCGTTCCGTTTCATCATCGGTGCCTCGACTCAACAGAGCATCATGTTGAAGAAAAAGAAAACGGAACCGTCAAACGCTTGGAACCGCCTCCTAGTCCTATGTCTGTCTCTTCTTCGCCCACACCGCTCTCCCATCCCCTTCTCCTCCCCTCGCATTAAACGCCCTGGTATTATGCCCTCGACACAGCATTTCACTACTTTGCCCTCCCGACGGTAACCGTACCTATACGGCACGGCGTATCTTTGGGGGTAAGGGGGGGACGTACACGGAGGTTAGTAAAGAGTACTTCCATTAATTAGCTGTCGTCATGTAATCGTGGTAAGTAATGGCCTATCCTACTATTAATATGAGATATTCGCAAACTCATTCTATACATACATGTGTCCTGACACTTCAGGTTCGCACCAACAGAGGCGGGTGTTCACCTTTACCTATCTGATGGCGTATTTGAATGCATAAACTACTGGGGAATCATTGGTCAAGAAAACTAAAGTCTCAATTCATTGTGAATAAGTTCGCGAATGACCTCGTAGTGTTAGTTATGGCAGTGCTATAGTTCACATACCTCCCTTTTTAATTTTCCTCTGCCCCTTATTAATCCACCTTACCCTGTACACAGAGCCCCCCACTCCAGTAGGGAGCCAGTTCGATCAACTCTCTGTTCTGTACCCCGAGCTGCCACCATAAACGCCTATGCAGGATTGTGGTGAGCTTTATGGCGAGGCTTGTTATTGCTTAAATAAGCGCGAAAATTTCTTGTGCGTTAAAAATTCTCATAGTAGCCGGCTTGCCAATAGCCGCCGTTGAACTGGTCACAAAAGGAAGGAGGGTGGGGCGTCTTAAGTGTTGAGATACTACTTTACAGAGGGGATGTAGAGCTAAACTTCTATGTCATCATTAAGCAACAGTTGCGGCGAAGAGTGTCATCATTTAGTGCTCGGTTGTTGTCCTGCTGTTACAAGGGCTTGTGTTCATATTAACTAATAATCATCTATGCGGTCAAGAGGACTCTGGATCTCTAGTCCTCCCATTCAGCCAGGAGAGCGAACTCTAGGCTATATATACAAATAGCTTTATCTAAGCCCATCGCCTGGCTTCCCCTTGCCCTCGCGCCCTCGTATTGCTGTCTCGGAGAAATCAGATCATACAGGAGGAAACAGGAGGCAACAGGAGGCCTTTGCTATCCATAGGTTTTGCCACTCGATCATATAACTATTTACAGAATTGTGATTATACTATGATGGTAGCCAGACCGAAGAGAGAAAGTAACTGGCATAGGTATACAGAGACAAAACTATGCGGAGAAGTAATGAATAATTAGCGCACTGGCTGACTTTTCACGCATGGGCAATAATACCAGTTGCTGCGAGATGATAATATCAAGACATGCAATTTGTGGTGGTCAGCGACACTCCAAGTAACTGCATGAGAGCATACAGATTACATTGGCTAGGCCATGTGCACTGCCTTCTGCTGCGAAGTGCGGCATGCTGATGCGCCAGCTTTCATGCAGTCTGGCGGTCTAGATGCATCGTTCAATCCAGCCTCATCGCCAGGGGCCCTCGCACCCCTGACGAGGAGGTATGGCGTTGTAATAATTAGTGTCGGAGCCCTCAAACTATGGACCCTGCGTTTGCCTGTTAGCGAAGGTTATGGGATGCCTTTGAAGAAAGTCGGCCGAAAGAGTTTTATTGTTTGCACCTACTCGATACACGTAGAGTATGTGCTCTGTAAATCTGAAAAGTACTGTTCATTATGTGAATAAGCGACAGTTGTGTAGTAGTTTTCAAGTTGCATACCTACTGAATACCACAAATCAACCAATAGATAGCAAAGTAAACCAGCGAAGAGACTAAATGACTTGGCTTCGGCACACTTCGCAGAATTGCTTAGACATGCCCAGTTGATAGGTTGCGGCCATGCAACTTTAGGATCCCTATTACAGTACGCCGAGGATGGTGGCTCTAATGCGGAGTGTTCTGGTGATCAGCCGTCGCATATTGCCCAAAATGCTACCCCATAAGCTGCATCGGCATGATATGTATTTCCTGCCTTCAAGGCTGCAATGCAGGGTGTTCAACGGTATCTGCTGCGGGTGCCAAGGTTTCCATCCATCTGCCAAAGGCTTCAGCATGTCACCAATGTCAGTTCACCGGCTATCGATACGGTTCCCAGCGTCGCCGTGGGCTATGGACATTACGATTGGTTAGGGGTTGCCTTATTTTGGGGTTTGGCGTAGTGAAACATTGTATGTAGTCGTATCGGTATTTAGTATAACGTACGTGAGATCTTATGTTATACCCGGGCCGGGTCCCGGGCACTCGTCCGTAGAGCTAATCGACTCGTCATGTTCATGGACTTGACTACACCACGCCACCGACTGTAGTGTAACATTGTCTAGTGGCGTATAGCTCTGCGTAGGCCTATCTGTAGATGCATTTTAGTTTTTAGATAGATGTTCTGACCATTTAGGAGTGTGAGGAGATAGTTTCGAGACATGTAGGCGGCATAGTATTAGACGAACTCGCTGTACGTTTGTAAGCATTCCGAGTACTCTATTTAACTCATTGAGCTAGTCCTGCTTCTCCCACTCCTCTCACCTCGTCAATTCGTCGAAGTGCGATCCGCTCATCTATATGAACATGATGCCTTGATAGAGGAATTCAAAGTTTCTGTCTCATTGGATCATGCCAAGGTTGCTACCGCTCTAGGTACTATAGTCATATAATCTGGCTTTCTAACAAGAAATGACAGGGTTGCAAAAGACACGCGTCACGCGATCCTGATAATTATCATAGGTTATAGGCACTACCTATTGGGAAAAGTCCGGACTCCCAGTCTTCTATCTGACTCCCGGTTTTCGTAGGTACTGGTATTATGATATGTGTAATATGCACGAAACCTTTCTGCCCAAGAATACCGTTAATGCCCTAGGACACGGTCCGTAGAGTGCCGTACCGATACGATAGAAGAGTTACGATTTAGAGATAGCAATAGAGGCCAAGTCATGCCAAGTGGGCAGCGGTGTTCTGGGTGGCGTGTGATCCTTACAGGAATGTTACACGTGTTCCTTTGACCGAAAATGCATTTTTAGGCCGCCATGGTATCTGTCACGCTCAGCCTGTTATCCGGAAGGGACATCGGATCCATTACCCTCCCAATCTGGGCCTTTTCTGATAAGGACGAGATTCGAGGAGAGTTCATCCTACTTTCTTTAACACCACCCACCGACGATGATGCGCGTATAAGAAACTACGTGGAGCCGATGTACAACATCATGCTTGTGCGCTGGAGCGACGACAATAAGTTTGCTCATCGAATTGCATGGACCGCAATCGCAAAATCCTCTTGGGGAAAATGTGAGACGCAAAGAAAAAACATAATTCTGGCATAGATCAAGTAGAAGGCATCGGCTTCTTCTTCTTAGTTTTTTTTTTGGTGGTTGCTAATACTGTCAACGATATCTCTGAGAAGGAACTTCAACTCAAGTTGCTACTTGTATTGAGTGATTACCTTTTCGGCTGCTTTGTTGGTTGTTACTGTGAGGTCTGCCGCCTATTGTGAACACGATGCCCCTTATTTTCACGATGTATTTAGTCATTCTCGCATCGAAATCGGGGGCGGGTCACGTGGTAACTAAACGATAGAATTGGCGGAGCTGTCGGTGCCACGCCAACGCGATAGTATAAGTTAGCGGATACTTTCCTATCAAATGTTTAATAATATACATTCATGTGAAACCTCCCACGTTAGCTCGGCCCTCGGCGCCGTGCTTTCAAATGGGTTCCTTGCCTTTGCCTTTGCTGAAGGTCTGACCTGTACTACTAAACACAATGCCTGCGCGAAACTTCTCTCGAAGACCTAGACTATTTTTGGGATGCGGGACAATCATTTCTGGCGGCTGGCATGTCCGCTTTCAGACGAGGCCGCGTCCACATCACCGCACTGGCATTTATCAGACTACTTAGTTATTAGCAATCAAGGCGAGGACATGGGACGACCCGGATTGATTCACTTGGTTTTGCGGTGCTGTCGACTCGCATATCCGATTCCCAATTGTATGATTATCACTTACGTGGCGAGGCAGAATTTTCCTTGTCACGACTATTTATCTAGATATGATGAAGCGACTTTCCTGTCATATGTATTGAAGGTGATGTAGATAGCTCATGTACTTCTTCACACGTGTGTTCCCATCTATTGTTGTGTAAATGCTGGAGAACGTCCTCAAAAGTCGGATGATCAACATTCTGGCTAGAAACCGCCGCAGAGAGGACTCAGTCTTTGATGACATCACCAGAGTAAAGGGGCGGCGTATAGTCAAATTGATAAATTGAAGTAATACTTGTTTCGCTAATCCAGACACTGACATGATCGTAGAGTTAAGCGAGTCTATGTCCCGTGCAAGTTATTTACTTAATTATCAGCGTGCAGGACCCAATGGTCATCTAATTGCTTACACTGCTAGCTGGAGATGTAATCACGATGCGTTTGAAATAATGCTATCATGACTAACACTCCAGAGAGCATGAAGATGTTGCCTTCATAGGGAACGGCGGTATAACGGATTTGGTTCTATCTGTCAACTTATCTGCCTCTGGAATCTTAGGCGAAGGAAGGTCAAAATTTGCCCCGCATGCAACTACAAGGTCCAAGGCTGCACCGTCAACGATAGCGAAGTTCTTGTACAAGCATGATTGCTGGCTAAGACTCTGGGTTCTGAGTGGCAGCCAGCCGTCCTGACTGTTAGCCACCGGTCACTCTGTTTTGGCCTCAGGGCAGCCTCGTCGATCCAGCCCTACTCAATGAACGTTTTCTTTAAAAAAAAAAAATCCAGAGCAATCAACTAAGCTAACAACATCCACTCCGAGTGATCAAGTGATGCTGTTCTACTTATTGTACACCCTTGGTAGTTGTTCTACCCCTGGCCATTAGTAACATGAGTATCCTCACCCGGGGCACGCTGTGCAGTACTACTTAGCGCCGACGGAGAATAACAGAGTTTCAAAACTAGGTGCTCAGCATACTTTAGGAAACAATAAGGTGTTTTCTGCGATGAGTCAGAGGACAAAATTCCTATCGCAGGAGATCAAGTATTTTAGGTACTTTAGCAAATCTTAAGCTCGTGACGTTATTGATTCAGGGCAAGTAGAGATCAGAGTTCTGTGCCAATACTATGCGGGCGAGGGGCGTATAATGGTATCTCTAGGTCTACGTGTGAAGCGTTTGACTACCGTACTCTACCTCTCTAGGTCATCGTGCCTACTGAGTATAAGCTTTGGCGGCTTGCACCTTATCGGCTCATCACGAGGTCGGTTCGGTAGTGGCCTTTTTAGTGTACATTAAGCTTTATGACTGGCCATGTACTCCTATCATAACAAGGACCTGCATATCGAGTGTACTTCAGCGTGAACTTCACCTGGGCAAGCCGAAGATCTAAGTCTGGACGGTCATCACGTATCGAGCCCCGATTCAAGGCCGGCGTTCGAGCATTTGCTTTCGGTAGGAATTCGCCTCCTCAAATTGTATTGTGACTGTTGTATAATTTTCTCCTTTGCGTTGCTATTTTTGATGCCGGCGCGGGTAGGTTTATTTTGTTGTTGTCAAGATAAACTTCTCCTTCGCGTCAAGCCGCTTTCTAACTTCTGTAACCACGCCAACAACGTTAATATTGTTGAACCTAAATCAATAAGGTTCTTACACGTAAGTTCGGAAATGTGAAGCTTGTTATTGCTTGATCAGGACCATGCAGGAGCCAGCGATGTATAGCATATATCCTGTCCTGTGTTTATATAAACGTGCGCTTCCTCCCCTCTCTTTTTCTCTCTTTCTCTTTTTCCCTCTCCATCTTCACACACTAATAGTTGCTTGCTACCTATACTCGATCATCATCCATCGATTATTTGGCCATCATCCGTCGACTATTCGATCATTATCCATCGATCATTCGATTATTATACATCGATTATTCGATATTTATTTATTATCAACTATTGCCAATATCTCATCAGGCAAAATGCACTTCCGTCAAGTCCTCGCAAAGATTGGCAATGCCTCTCAACGGGCAGGAGCTCACCGAGAGCTCAGCGGCGGCCGTGAGTCTCTCCTGGCTGCTGCCGCCCCAATGGACGGCCTCCGACACGACAGCTCGGAACTCCCGAGCTACGAGGTCCTACCACCGCCCCCCGAATACCGGGCCACCAACCCCCAGTCGCCCGCCCCGACCGCCAGTTTCGTACGTCGACTGGCCAACAAGTTCTCCCGGCGCCCCAGCACCAAGAAGCCTGAGCCAGTCAGCCCCGAGCACCAGGCCACGCTGGATCAAATCGAGCGAGCCGTGGCCGAGATCAATCTGAGCCACGAGCTGCAAGCCGCCACAGCTCGCCAACGTGCCCTCGAATCGACCTGGGACATCGCCCAAGAAACATGCACGCCGTCGGACCTCAACGACGAGTTCGACGAACGCATGGAAATAGCCCAGCACACCGAGGCGCTCTACAACCGCCTCGTCGCCATTATCGGGACCGACATCGGCCCCCAAATGTGCCTCCCCGGCGCCCCGCGGGCCAACCTCGTCGGCCAAAAGCTTGCGCATCTGCGCACGCTCGAGTCCCTGCAACTCGATCTGGCCGAATGCACGGACAAGACCGAACGCTGCCGGTGGGCCTCGGCCTGCCCTAAATATTCGGGGATGACCGCCGCGACGATCATCAAACGACTTGGTGAGCTCACGTTATGGCACGGTCAAATAACGTCGAGAATTACGACGGTCAAGGAGAAGATATCGTGGGCGGATATTCGCCTGGAGGAGATGATGAGGGAATATGACGCCATGGGGGCTTGAATTCGCGCCGGAAGGAGTTTGGAGTTTGGAGTTGGGAGTTTACGATATGGATTGGATACCCTAATATGTTCTATCGCCCAACATGTTAGCGCCCGCACGGACCCGGCTAGGCCCCTATATACTGGCCTGTTCGCCGCGTGTTCGCTTGCGAGGGATTTTTCCTCGTCAC
Source organism: Xylaria longipes (assembly GCA_025201785.1). NCBI lineage: Eukaryota > Fungi > Ascomycota > Sordariomycetes > Xylariales > Xylariaceae > Xylaria > Xylaria longipes. The sequence continues at coordinate 137,632 of MU619765.1, forward strand.
CTCACTTTCCCACCTCCCACGAAGGGGGTGGTTTTTAGTCGTGGTCGGAGGTTTTTTTAATCCCACCCACCGTCCCTCGGTGGTAGCCAAGGGCTGGAAGGAAGGAAGGGAGGATTGTATCGGATAGTGTTTTTATTTGATTTTAAGTATTTTGGGCGGCTAGCTCATGCTCCCCTTATATACACATTCAAACCAACCCTCTTGTGCAATACCTGTTAAGTGAACCTTAGAGATGTATTTTTATTGATCTCCAATGTCATTTTATGTGCGTCTAATCCTTTTTATCTTTATCGACCCTGTGAATAATGACACCACGTATTCCTTCTCCCTTTTGCCTTCCAACGCTCTTATTAGCTCGGCTCGAATCCTAGGGCCCCCACTATTGGGAGTAAGTCCTTATTCTCGCCTAGTTCTACTCAACCTCTCCTGTTCTTTCACATTGCTTCATATGATTTCCATTCCCAACTAATTTCATTCTATATCTCCATCTCGAAATGCGACTATCCGACCATGAAGCTGCCCACGCCATCAGGGACAGACTGGAGCCAATCGGACGGACAGGTCTCAGCATCGTGTACACAGAGAAGGGCAATTCGAAGTCCGTCTTAAAAGCTGTGGGGTTTTGGCTTGACGGCGAAATGTACGACCACGCCGCCTTTGCCGAGGACACAAGCAACCGGTTTAAGCGTGAGGCTACTATCTATGAAGCTCTTGGCTCACACCCATGCATTGTTACGTGCATGGGCGTTGAATTAATGCCAGACGGGGAAGAGGCTTGGGCTTTACGCCTTGAGAGAGCTCCGCATGGCAACTTACGGGAGTACATCGAAAGGAACAACCCCCCGACAATAGCTCGGCGTACACGAGTGGCAATCGACCTTGCGGAGACCATGCAGCATATCCACGACCGTAGTATCATTTGGGGGGATGTTTCGGCTCGAAATATCCTCGTCTTTGATGATCTTCATATCAAGCTCTGCGACTTTGCTGGATCTAGTTTACCAGACACATACCCCGAACTCCTCTTTTCATATGAGCCTCGTTATTGGGTGCCGGGGCCAGATGAGGAGGCTCCTGCCAAAGGCACGCTTGCAATGGAGCTGTTTGCGCTTGGCACTGCCATTTGCGAGATAACAGAATGGGCTGTTCCTTATGGTTCGATCGAGGTAGAAGAACTTCAACAGAAACTTCTAGATAGGGAGTATCCTCATATAACTGAGGATAATCCAGTGCGAGATATTATCCAGAAGCTCTGGCACTTTGAATATGGTTCTGCGCAAGAGGTCGCGGACGCTCTTAAAATGGTTCATATCATTTGAAGTATTCAAAGCATGCCGATTGATCACAGGGCGTGTTCAGGTTATTGAGGAAGACGAGTGTGCTTGTACTCCATAGCAAGCAATTCGTACATGTGCTATGATAGTGCTGTCTAGCCAGATTTGCCAGAAAAAAACTCAAATTAGTATGATTGGCTTACTTTGCTCGTTCATGTACACTTCTTGCCATGGCATAACTTGTTCCTAAAAGTCCGATAGTGTTATATGTATGTAATTCTGGATAAGCTCTTGAGTAATGACTCAAGGGACTTAGGTGGCTACAGGTAGAACCTGCCTCCTATCGGCTCTTGCTAAGTCGGGTTCTCTCTTATACAGTGCCACTGTCGTTTTGCTATCTTTTTGACTTCTGCATATAATAACGACACCCAGCTATTTGAAGAAGGTACTGTGATCCACCAGACTTAGGTATTTCCAAGACAAGGCGACCAGACTATCTTGGGGCTTACGGATTTAGCACGCGGCAAAGAAGTCAAAAACAGTAGCCTTCTACCGAATTTGAACTCAAGCCGGAATCAGTCGTAGTACCAGGCTCTAGGATTATACGGCAAACCCTAGCCGCTACCTAGGTACCTAGTCATGCGCACTGAAACCGGCGGTGTTCCAGATATCGAACTGATAAAGAAGCATCGATACATCTTCAACTCCCACATCGTCCAATGCCGTGTAGATATGACGACACGCGCTACTATACAACACTGAGTTTATCAAACACATTATCGATATTCATTTTGGAAACCTATGATCATACTATGGCCCACTGCTTTGACCATGCATGCACCCACTGCTGATTGACCGGTCCCATCTCGCGCAGCGTCTTACTAGCTTGCGAAGCCCTCCACGTCATCATCCGCCTAGGGGCACTAGCCTTACCGGCCGTGCGATAGAAGTCTACAAGTTTGATAGCGGGATTCTTATCGACGTCTTCCAACGGCTCATCGCAACTCTCTAGCTTACCTAGCCACTCCCCGAAGGAGACGGGTCTAAGTCTCAGACTATCGACTGCCCAAGGGACAATATTGCTCCACGATATAGCATGCGGGTTCGCGACATGGTATACCGGTAACGTACCCTTGGCCGACATTTCCAACGTCGAGGTAGCCGATTCGGAAATCTCAACTAGGACGCGTGCGACCTTATCCACGGGCAGCCAGTCGATATTGTCCCGCGAGGGAAACGACGTGGGGAAACATCCAAGATGCACGGATGAATTGATAAGCTGGAAGTATTAGCAACCCATGCCTCACGAAATCAAGGGCTTCGTATCATGGAACTCACCGCCGGGATGTACTCATGTCTATTCCACATGCCCTCCTTCCTCTCCACCGGGCCTGCGACGACACCTACCCGACAAACCGCAGCCCTTAGTCCCGAGGTGGCAGCGGCTTCCCGAAGCAGACACTCCGAGACCAGCTTGGCCTGTCCATACCCCATAGCCGCGCTGCCCAAATCAGACACGGCGTCTTCGGGGACAGGGCCAGGCCCGCTCCAGGCCCCAACAGCCGAAACACTCGACACGAACAGCAACACAGCACGCTGGGCGGACCCCAAGCACAGATCAGCAAGGTTACGCACGCCACGCACGAACGGGTCGAACGACGCAACGCGCCAGTGGAAGTTGACGGGCCACTGATTATGAATAACGTGCGTCACGCTGTCAACGAGTTCCTGGTACTCAGGTGGCGCGAGCCCGAGGAACGGCGCCGCGAGATCTGCCTGGAGAAACGAGACCCGCGTCGCATCCCAGGAGGTTAGACCGCGCTCCCCGGATACGGTTGCCTGCCGGCTTTCACCATCTGCTGAGCGGTTAAGGCATATGATGCGCGTGACATGTGGTGTATGGTAGAGTGTTTCAAGGATATATGATCCTAGAGACCCCGTACTACCAGTGAGCAGCACAGCCTTGGGCCTAACCTCACCATTCGGCCGCGGAAGATCCTCCACGCACGAAGTGAGCAGCTCACGCATCTCACCGATGTCGCTAGTCGACACCTCGGTAGGCACCGTGTCCCCGTCGCTTTCCGAGCCGCTCGACGAGTCACGCCTCCTCTGTTCCAAGAACCCAGCTAGCGCATCGAGCGTATGATGTCTGTAGATATCCGTCGCGGAGACGCCAGCGATCTCGCGCGCCATCTTCATGACCTGCAGGGAATCAATCCCGGCCCTGAAGAAGTCGTCGTCGGGGTCGAGTTCCGCACCGCCGACCTCGACAACAATCCGCCGCAGCCAGGCGACCGTCTCATCATGGCCGGTGGGACCTAGTTCTCGTGGGACTGTGGAATTGTCCTCTTCGATTTCTCGATACGCAGACGCAATATCGTCTTCATAAGCTTGATACGTGCGTCGTCTTTGAATCTTCCCTTGACCTAAGTACTTAATTGGGCGATCGGGATGAGTAAACACAACGTATCGTGTATCAAGTCGTGCATGACCAGGCGCAAGAGTATTAGCCTCTTCAATAAATGGCTTTAACTCACTCAATAGTTCCTCACGCTCCCTCGCAACCCCTCCATCCTCCGCTAGCTCTACAAGCACCAAGGGGTGGAACCGTCCCTGTCCAACAACCATAGCACCCCGCACAAGCGGGGAGCTCGAGATCACGGCCTCCATTAGCGCAGGCGTGATCTTCTCGCCATTACTAAGGACGATGACATCGTCTTTGCGACCGCGATAGCGCCACAGGAACGGCTTAGTGGGATGGCGATCGTAGAGATCGTTCATGGACCACTCATGGAGCTCGGGGAAGGCGTAGAAGATGCCCTGGAAGGGCTCAAGACTCGGCCCGCCGCGCACAATGAACAGTTCGTGCAAACCGGACCCGGAGTCGTCGGGCCGAAGCTCGATGCCCGAGTGCGTGGGGTGCCAGTAGAAGTACTCCCAGTCTTCAGGCGCGGGGGCCAGACGCGGGAGATTGGCCGTCTCTGTTGCGCCTAGGTTGCCTATGACGCGGGTGTACTTGGATATTAGGTCCCCTGCCTTATGAGACAGCGGTGCTGTTGCATGAATTGATTAGTTAGTCATATTTCCACGCGAAAACGGTCAATGGTGAGTACTCGTAGTTGACTCACCTCCACTGGCAACCACATAGTGCATCTTCTTCAGACCCTCGAGCCATTCCTCCGTGCCACTCAACTCCTCGTAAATAGACGGTGCGCCCATGGTCGCGTCGACGCCCGCGAATCGGTGCATGTCGGCGACGTACGCCGCGTTGGGCGGGACATGGGGATCCCCGTACACAAGAGTCACGCCAAGACACAGCGCCCAGGTGATGGCGGCATTGATCCCACTCGTGTGGAACAGCGGCATGGAGGTATACGCGCGGGTAGCCTGCTGATACACCTCCGTAGTCGGGACATAGCCATCGACCGGGGGCACCAGGCGCCAGGCTTCGTACGTAGTCAGCATGCCGTTTTTCCAGACGATAGGCTTCGGGAGTCCAGTTGAGCCGGTGGTGTGTAGCAGCAGACACGGGTCGTGCCGTGCATCACCAAAGCTTTTACTGTAGGGGTAGACTTCCACTGGGGAGGGGTCTAGAAGCTCGATTAAGCTCGGCACTGTCAGTGTGTGCATTGGTCTCCGGTCTAAGATGGGTCGAATATCTGCGTGGCAGTCGCTTGCCGATAGGAAGATCCCGCAGTCGGATTTATCGAGGACATTTAGATGCCCGTCTAGATTATTCCGTGGCGAGGTGAATAGCATCTATCACTGGTATTAGGAACGGTCTCATTAGTTATAAGGTGAGATGTTTGGCAGACCTTGTAGCCGACCTTTATGGCGGCGAACATGAGAAGGAGGTAGCGGATATCATCTGGCAACAGTATTAATTCAAATCGAGGTCTATCTGTTCATTTCTGGCGTACTTGAACCGATGTATGCCACAGTCTCGAACTTCGGCGGCTGGCCGATGCTCTTTGCTATCCACCAAGCTGCTCTATTGATGGCGTTTGCGAAGCATTTTGCCGAGACGTCTGTGAACCCATCGCCCGGGTGCTCTGTCTTGGAGAATGAGAAAAGAGGATGTTCGGGAACGGCTTCCGCGAGTTCATCTGGTATGAGATGAATCAGGCGCCGCGGTGAGGCATGTGCTAATTGAAAGACTGGGTGAATGTTATTCCGAGAAGATTGACATTGAGACATAATGGTGTACTGAAAATGATTTTTATGTATACAGGGTTAAGGTCATTGACTGAGTTGCAACTTGTGAATGGTATGGGAGAATCTAAGCTGCATAGTAGAACCACGGCGTTCCACCTGGGAATGGATATATCATCTTCAAACTCACTTACCTTACGGCATAGTTACTATACTTTCAAGATGTCGTTACGGTATCGCCGCGAGATGTAATAATCGAACTGTGGCGTACGATGAAGCTGACCTTCCATGCTTCATAGATGACATCAGTAGATGATCGATGGAGAACTACATCATATGCCAAAGCCGGCCTTGACTAGGCACATAGTAGAAAGCAAGATTGTTGAAAATGGCACCCAAAGCAACTTAGCACTCAAACAAGCTTTTTGTCATGGTCGGCCCCTCCCGGGATCAACGTCCGATACCAATCCGTAGTTTAGTTCCACACTTTAGGGGCCGTCTTGGCCGACGGCGATCTATTTTCGGTGTGCGAACTACCAATGGGTTAAAGAGGGGTCCGGGCCGATCCGCGCGGGTGACAAGACTGATCTACCGTGGTTGAGGGGGTGGGAATAGTAAGATGATAAGCATTTTCTCCAGCGCCATACGCGGGTCACGGGGCAGGTGGCTAGCTAAGGTTAACAACTTGCATAACCGCGGCACTTATAAGTATGGCCGTTTTTGACAGCGAGTGACTTACGTCGATACTTCCGCATCAAGATCATCTTCCCACCTAACAATCCGCAACCATGAAGTCACCGCAAGGAGACCCAAAAGACCACCCTATCGCCGAATTTGAACAAGGTCTCACGGGGACTTGTCTGTGCGGCTCCATCCGTGTCACCATACACAACACGGAGCTCTTCACTCGCCGGCGCGGTCATCTCTGCCACTGCTCCAATTGTCGCAAGGTAGCCGGAAGTTTCGTGGCAGCGAACTTGATCATCGAGGAAGAGAAAGTAGAGATAGAGGATAGTGAGGGGACGCTGAAAACATACAACGACTACGACACATTGTCCGGGAATCCCGTCTTCCGCTCATTTTGCAGCGTAGATGGAAAGTGAGCTTCATTCCGCACCGATTTAATCATGGCAGGTAACTGACGCTACGCGCGACTACCCTAGTCCGATTAAGTCTGTGACACCCCTGTCCCCCGGGAAGTTGATCCTTAAGATGGGCATCTTCCCGCGCATCCCAGAGCCGGAAATGGAGGGCTTTGCGATGCATAGACATCCCTGGGAAGCTGACCTTGAGGGCACTATCAAGTATAAGTTTGCACGAGGTGGGGAGAAATTGGAGGAGTAGTACAGACCGTATAGTTGAGATAGTCGCATGCGGGGAATAAGCGATCTTTTGCCAAGTATCTAATTGTTCGGATGGCGATTATGCTTGGGAACCACAATGTTTTTCTTTCATTCCAAGTTTCTGAAAGCGATATTGTGTAGATCTTGTAGTAAAGTGGGCTATGAGAGCCTGCACAGGACTGATTGAGAAGGAGGGGGACATTTCCCCTTCTCATTTTGGAATTAGCTGCGGCAGTTGGGTCTTTCTTACGGAGCTTACCTACCTATTCAACTATCATACATACTCGGTCTCTGTATAGCCACATTGCAACTGTCTTCCCAGTCATATGGCTGTCGGGCTGGTTCCATTCTTTACCGAGCAAATAGGATGTCGGGCCGCTCATCAGCGTTACGGTAATGATGCAGTGGCTTACATGTAGGATCGCGGATCTGCATCGTAGACAGCTACAGCGCAGATCGCCATAATGCATGTACTTTCTAAGAAGATGCTGCCTTTTTGCGTCACTCAATATTGCCCATTATTTTTTCTGCGGTTGATTTTATCTTGGAAGTACTTGCTATGTCTCGCAGTTCAGCTAACACGGCTCTCATTTTCTTCTTCTTTGATCCTTCTAACCCCCCGATCTTATACTATACCCACGCGACTCTAAAAACTCGCCAAGATAGAGACTCACGATGAACGAACCCCGACAGAATACCACAGCAGAAGTGCCAAGCGCGTCAATGATAGATAGTACTCAGCAAAACAGCGTAACAGAGTCGTTAAGAGAGAAGCCGACAAAAGAGAGGCGATGGTGGCAACGAATATGGCATGTCCAATTGGATGAAGACCAACTACCCCCACCGCCGCCGCCAGACGGTGGCATCGTGGCCTGGACGCAGGTTGCTATGGGCCATCTCGTAATCTTCAACACCTGGGGATTCGTGAACTCATTCGGTGTCTTCCAGTCGTATTACACAGGGGCTCTCCACCAGTCGCGGTCCAATATATCATGGATAGGATCGGTTCAAATCTTTCTGCTGTTCGCCGTCGGCGCATTCTCTGGGCGGGCTCTCGATGCAGGACGGTTCCGCCTCGTCACATTCGCTGGCTACGTTACACACGTCCTGGGAATCTTCCTGACGTCCATTTCCACGCAATACTGGCATGTTCTTCTTACCCAAGGCTTTCTTGTCGGTATCGGCAACGGCTTATTATTCTGTCCTACCATTTCGCTTGTGGGAACATACTTCAGCTACTGGAAATCGTTCGCGATGGGAGTAGCCGCAGCGGGGTCTGCAACCGGAAGCCTCATATATCCAGTTGTTGTCCAAAAGCTACTTCCGGTTGTTGGTTTTGGCTGGACAGTCCGCATCCTCGGTTTTATCACGCTCTTCACCAGTAGTCTAGCGTTTGCACTACTGAAAACGCGACTCCCACCACGTCCTTCGGGCCCCATGGTCGATTGGGCCGCCTTTAAAGAGCCAGCATATGTTTTATACTGCGTGGGGATATTTCTTATCTTTCTCGGTCTCTATTTCGCGTTCTACTATGTAGGTTGAGCTGCTCGACTTCTATGGTGTCCCAACAGGATTTGCTAATAAACGCTAGATTGGGGCCTATGCTCGGGATATCATTGGTCTCTCGTATTCCGAGTCGATAAACCTCATCCTCATCATCAATGGCGTTGGTTACGTCGGGCGCATTCTACCTGCTATAATAGCTGATAAGTATATCGGTGCTTTGAACGCCATTATACCTTGCGCTTTCGGATCAGGCGTCCTCCTGTTTGGTTGGATCGGCGTTCATGATGAAGGAGGTCAAATCGCCTTCGCAGTTGTCTACGGACTCGTCGCATCAGGCGTACAGAGCATGTTCGCCATTGCTCTCTCAAGCCTCACGAAGGATCTCGGCAAGATTGGCACGCGCAATGGCATGTGTTTTACGATTGTCTCTGTTGCTACTCTGATTGGACCTCCAGTAGCCGGTGTCCTTATAGGCCAAGATGATGGGAATTATCTATACGCGCAAGCCTATGGCGGAAGCACCGTGGTTGCAGGTAGCTTAGTACTGATAGCGGCTCGACTCTGTTTGACTGGGTCTCATCTTGTTGCGCGAGCGTAAATAAATAGGCGGCATGTAGCATTGAATCAAGACTGGTTGGGATTGGTTCCTTTTTGTCAATCCACCTAGAATCTCCTAGCAAGCAAATTAATTTTATTATTGTTCACGCCTGAAACTACCAAAACACTTATTTCGTAACTACTTGTAAGAGTCAACATACTTCCAAATCCATGTCTGGTCTCACCGCCGTGCCATCAATAAACCGTTGACATGCCGGGCTTATACTACTGTTGTATTCGCTGGCATTGAGACTGTCATACCGTAACGGGACCACAAATCCCGAACTAGATTTTGCTTACACCCCAGATAGGCACGATCAGCGATCTCACATCACTAGTCAAGGTTTGCGATAGTTGTGACGATGTGCTGCAGAATTCGCTCTCCGAAAATCAGAGCCGCACCCACCCCACTAACCTTAATTTCTCAACGGGCGTATCCCCGGATCTCCCGTTTTAGACAGTCGCATTCTCAAGCATACTTGATCGACAATATGGCTAGGGAGGCGATTAACAATGTGAAGTATAAGCTCTTATGCTGACGAATAGGTAATCGTCAACATGGTCCGGCAATTCGCATCTAATTACACCTCTCAAGTTAACCTAGACCTAAATCACTCCTCGCAACGACCTAAATTAAGAACTGTCAAGCGATAATGTACCGCTGCAGTGCAATTTGAGTAGTACTTCATTGCGAACGCTACGGGCTAGCACCGATGTCTGGATTATACTTCGATCTGAAACGAAACAGTAAGAGTAAATAGATTTCGCCATCTTAGATTTAGCCCTCCAGTGCACGGTTGCCAGAATATGCTATATTGTGGGTAGGACCACAGAGATTGTCAGACGGTGAAACCATTCAGCCGCCTGTTCTTGCCCCTGTTACAATTACGACTGTGGCTTTCCAGACTGCATTCGAATATGCAATCCTCAAACTAAACTGGGAACAGGACGATCATTGCAGTATGAACTATCTCTATACTCTACTGATGGTTTCCAAACTTTCACCTCCTTATCGCCGATTCGTACATCATCACCGATATCACGTCACTAGATACGCGTTCAGAAACATGATTTCAACCTTTCACCTTATTGATGATCACTCCGACACAGAGTAATGTGAAAGCAGCGACAACGCGGCATTTGATTTATGAGCGTTCGCTTGATCATCGACGACAATCATTACTACGGACACCCTTTAACGACGATCTTCGACCTCGAATGAATGACTTACGAAATTGTCACCTCGTAACTTTCACTGAAGAGGATCTTCAGTGTGGCAATGACAACGATCACCATAGGCGACGGTGTGCGAAAGGTCTGAATGGAATCATCAAGCATGTTTTGGGGGAATCGGGAACGATAGAACTGCTTGACATTGAGAAGGTCGACTCATACAAAATTATAAAAGCTTCGCGAATTCCTTCGTTGAAGTGAAGATAAAACCATAACATCGGCAGAAACATTAGCGTCAACACAGCAAACATACCCAGAACCATCTAAGACTCAAGACCATCAGAATGTTGTCCAGCGTCCTATCATTCACCGTGCGTATCCGCAACGATTCCCTAGCTTTCCCGCCAGCGTGTGTACTGACTAGACTTTCCAGCCTGAGGTCTCAGCCCAGGTCTCCGAATACTGCACAAAGAAGTCCAACGATGTGTCGCCAGCTTCAAATGAGCTATGGGACTGGACCTGCAACAGATTCGAGGACGCAGACAAGATGTCTTCACCCTTGCAGAACGCTACGATGAAGTTCCTAGCTGAATTCATCGGCGCACAAAGAGGTATATCCACCCTTCCCATGAATGGCCATACGTGACTCAGTTACTGACCATCTCTCACAATAGTACTTGAAATCGGATGCTACACAGGATACAGCGCCCTCGCCTGGTATGAGGCCACGGAGAAGAACAAGGCTGAGATCATCACACTCGAGTTGGATCCCAAGATGATCGCCGCCAGCCGGGAGACATTTGACAAGTACAACCTCAACGATCGCGTAAAGCTGATCGAGGGACCCGCCGGCGAGTCCCTGAAGAAGCTCACCGGGCACTTCGACCTCATCTTCGTCGACGCCAACAAGGAGGGCTACGAGGGCTACGTCAAGTACATCCTCGACCACAAGCTGCTGTCACCAACTGGTCTAGTCATGTGCGACAATGGTGAGTCGCCTCCTTCGCTTTTTCATCTGAAACTGTCCAAGATACTCCCTTGCTCACCATTATAGTCTTCGCTCGAGGCATGACCATCTCTACAGACGCAAACCCCCAGCTGCCCTCCAAGGTCCGACCATACTGGACCGAGAACGGAAAGGCTCTACGCAAGTTCTGTGACTTCTGCAAGGACGACGAGCGCGTGGACGTCGTTCTACTGCCCCTCTTCGACGGTGTTACGTGGATCAAGTGGCGCGACAACAAGGCTGCCTTCCTTCCCGTGAACGGGCAGTGAGATACCATTCAACATGGAATCTAGGGATAAGGGGCCATTAAGGATGGAAAGCTACATTCCATAGGATAGCGATATGCCAATCAATCGTTTATTATGAAGTTTCAATATTGCAATGGTGTCCTGCTGGTGAATGCTATATGAAATACTCGGCAGTTGGCCATACATAATGCCACAGTATGAAATGACGAGTCCTGAAACAGAGGCTTTAAGATGCAATGTTCAATATCATAGACGTAGTGAAGAAACTCACAATCCAGGACTATAAGTATGTGGCGGACAAGAGAAATAATAACGAAGACGACAACTAGAAGAACCAAGAGGAAATATTGTTACATGATGCCGTTGAAGTTATAGCATGGACTTTTCTACTGAGTTGTAAAGATGAAGGATAACTTAGTTCGATAAAACTAATAGGTTGGTAGTGGAACGTAGAAGATGCTTAATGTAACAAGGCCTTGATTCAAGGGCTTATAAGAGTGTTTATCTCAACTAATAATCGTCCATGCAATCAAGGGGGGCTCTAGAGCTTTAGTTCTTTTATCTAGCTAGGTGGCGAACTCCAGGCTATATATGCGAATAGTTTCACCTCAGCCAGGCTTTTTGCCCTTGCGCTCTCGTATTGTTGTTTTGGATAAATCAGAATATATACGGGAGGGGACGAGAGGCCTTCGCTATCTATAGGCCCTGCTACAAGATTATATGGTTACTTAAATTTTAGAATACGAATATGTAGTTCGCTAGACATAGGGGCAAATCTAGGGGCATCTTTAGGGGCTCAGATCCGGTCCTAGTCCTTTGGGTCCGTGTGACACTCTAACAGGGCATTTGCCGTATCCCGCCGTGGTATACTACAGAGTGTCTAACATATAAAGCTTATCTAGCTTTCGATGGGCGTTTAAATTGTTGAAAGTATAGTGAGTCAAGGAGTTGCCACATGTACTGTACAAGGGCACAAGCCATCCCGTCATATATATAAGCAGGTCTTCCTACCCCTCACACATAATCGTAGTTGAATAGAACTCTTATATACCTTCTATCTCACATTAATGATTAATAAATTAGTTATGGCTTATAGCTTAACCTTAAAATAAACAAGTAATAGTGAGAAAGGTCTTTACGATATTATATGACCAAAAATACTATTGATATCTATAACAAGTCAGATATCTGTTTTCCTAGAATGTATATTTTGCCCTGAAATAAAACCGGTCGAAACATAGTATGCTCACCGGTGTCATCAAGCTCACCAATCCCTTGTCACAGGTACTCGGATAAGAGGTCCTAGCCCAAACTATATGACCACCATTGATTGTTTTGTTAGCTTTGGGCTTTGCAAAACATACTTATAAGTATACTGACTTGCGAAAACATTGATTTCATTAACAATAACATCAGGTCAGGTGTAATGGTGTAACCACGTCATACTGACGGATACACTTGAAGGAGAAGCAGAAATTTATTTTCCATAACTATCCTCCCTGGTTTATTTCCAATTGATGTTGAACTATGGACAAACCCTCGCAATCACGTTTCCGCAACTCTGATCAAGCAATAATTCACAGTGTGCAAGTATTGAAGGTAAGATTTGAACATAATGTCTCATTTCTACTTCGTGGATATCGTCACAAGACTACTATAAGAATGCTATTGTATATACAGCTAAGATGCGGTCCAGCGGACACCCTAGAATTCCCATTACTGTTCTCAAAAGCCATCCTGCAAAAGACGATCGTCACCTTCCATCAGCGTCTCATATCTTGTACGGAGCAGCCAGTTTACAGGTCCTTGTTGGCCCAGCCAAGGCGGGGAGAACCGGTACTCTTGTCGAAGACGACGAAAGCAGCCTTCAGGGCAATGTCACCGTAGATGGAGATACCCTGGCCACCATCCGACTGGAGACCACCGAAGCACATAGTGCTAGAGTTGTCAACGGGGGCGTAGTTGATGTACTTGCCGGGGATGGTGACCTTGGCATCGCCGGGGCTGAAGGTGAAGTCGGGAAGGTCAGCAGTGCAAGGGAAGACGTATCCGCCCTGGGACTGGTCGACCTTGGCACCGTCGACATTCTGCCAGTAGGCGTCGACGACGGAGTCCGGGAGGAGAGCGAGGGTGGTGCCGGTGTCAGCGATACCGCTGACGTCCTCGCCGTTGATGGAGGCAGTGAAGCCCCAGAAGCCCTGGCTGGAGTCAACGTCGACGTAGCTGATGTCGCCGGTGTACTTGGAGTCGTCGATGACGCCGAAGTCGTAGGTACCAGCCGTGTGGTACTTCAGATCAGCGGTCCATGCAGCCGTGTCAAGGCTGCCGACGATGTTGTCGAAGAAGGTCTTCTCAGCCTTAGGCTTGACGGTGTTCAGAGTGCCGAAGGCAAGGCCGAGCAGACCGTCGTTGTTGGAGTCCATAGCGAACTGGGAGGAGACCTTCTTGGCGGACTCAACGCCTTGGGTGGCGAAGCTAACACCGCCGACGTTGACGACGTCGTGGTAGACGGAGCCGCTGGAGGAGCTCATATCACCGTAGGTGATGCTCCAGGTAGCACCACTGACCTGCTTAGCCGTAGAGGACTTGCCGGGGGCGTACTGGGTTTGGCCTGAGAGAGAGGAGCTAGGGGTATCGGTACTGAAGACCCACAGGTCGGAAGATCCGGAGTCGAAGTCCAAGTTCAAAGTCTGAGCGGGGGTACCAATCTGGACGGGCGTCAAGTACTGGATATCGTACTTCTCCGGTGTAGTCGTGGCACTGCCGGAGCTACGCTTGGCCTTCTTGGCGGCGCTGTACTCGGCCACGGTCTTCGCTAGGCCCTCGGGCATTGGGATACCATACTTGTTGTATGCCTTAGCAAGCTGAAAGGCACCGTGGGGCTTGAAGTCGGCATTGGAGACTTGGTTGACGGTGAAAGAGCCATTCTTGGTAGTGCCAACCTTGCCCTTGATAGGGGTAGCAGCAGCCAGGCCGGCAAGGGCCGCAGTAAAGGCGACGGCGGTGGGTTGGGGAACCATGGTGTCAACAGTAACAAGTATGGAGGCTCGAGAGAAGAGAGGACGGGAGGTGCACGAGGCTGTGAGAGTGAGGATGGTGATGTCGAAACTGACTCGCTAAAGGTGACGGAAAGCCAGAGGTCTTATAGATGTTGAGAACCAACGAGGACCTGATGTCCTCACGATATCGCGACAACCCGATAAAGAAGGAGCAGGATGGTCCCGTAAGACACTGTAGCATTTGCCATCTCTGGCTTGGTAGAGGTTGGTCGGCTGCCTTCTTTGGATTATCGTCCGTGATAGTAGAACAGACGACAGAGAAATCTGTGGGCATGGTGGGTGTCGTGTGGAGATCACGACGATCACTGCAGGTCCGGCCGAAAGCAAAGTGACAGTATCAGAAGACGAGATGATCCTTGAATTTAATCATTGTTCGAATCACAGCTTTGGACTGGGCTGACTACTCAGTGAGTCTATGCGTTGGCAATACTCCGCGTTGTTCTAGTTGGCTATATCGTAGTTGACTGCCAACCTTAAAGTTTGGAGTTAAGTGGTTGTTAGCTTGATGCGCGATTCTTGATGCCAATTGCGCGACGATACCGACAGTGTCTAAAATAACGTTGGTAACAGTTCCCTGTACTAGCTCACCTATCACAGCGTAAGTTACCATCATTCCTAAAATGCACCTACCGAGGCATGGTCCCTGGCCTCAATGTCCCCGCTCGTTGATTGGGCGTTATAGTCAGTCTACTAAATTGAATTAGCAGATCTTACGGTCCTTAGATCTGGAGGACCCTGACGAAGGAGAACAAGGATGCTTGTTTACCCAACAAGGAAACCGGACCCAGATAGAGGGAAAGGGACGTCCTTCTCAAGTAAGCCATGATTGGCGGAAAGGGGAGATGGAAGTTCAGCTGAGCAGCACAGCAGACACCACGGAATTGGCCGGTTGTTGATTGTGATATTGCGCGCATCCGACGGCGCCCCTTCACAAGTTGTCCAAGTCGCTCTGATTGGGTCACGAATTCATTTGCTTAGATTCGCCACAAACTGCGCTATCGTTCCATCTGCTACTGAGGCTTGATTGAATGTGAAGATGAGTAATACCCCGGTCGACAACCTGCCTATCCCGGGCAAGTGTGGGATGATGCCTGTTCCATCGTTTCATCTGCCGACGTTTGATCCACACCCACATCACAGGTCAATGCAGCTTTCTGTCTTTGATAGCACGTTCGGTATCACACCTCTACGGAAAGCAGCCGACGATATCACTCAGACAAGCCTTACCCCCAGGTCTTGGCCACTTGGCTGCAGCGCCAAGTGCGTCGCCGTCGTAATCTAGAAACACATCGACATGAGGCTCAAAATACTAATTGTTTCAAGTTAACGTACTTTGTATGATAAACTAAGTTACCATCCGAAGCATCGTTTGTGCTCCACCGGTGCTTTCTATTTACAACACATGCCATATGCGATCCCTGATTTTCGTTTATCAAGCATGCCCTACAGTAGGTTAGGCTGCTTAATTTTCAATGCAAGAGCATCTGTCATGGCGAAGATCAACTTCAAAATACCCACATCGAGGCCGGAAGCTTACCGTTAGGACCCAATAAAACACCACTTTTCACAGATGGAGGCACAATGGTGTGATCCGGAAAGCGACCGAACCCAGCATCAGCTTTAGTGTACTGTAGTTGTTGCTGGCGCTTTCGCCTGAGTTAAAGCACCTGTATCTTGCCAGCTGCCTTTTATCGACAACATTCGTCGATCCCTCGTATTCCAAGTGACTTTTCTACAGTATGTGGGCGGCTGGCCCGCTCATTCAGCAGAAGCTGTCCGAGCTGTATTGCCTCGGCATATGATCTGATAGGGTGTTTCCATGACTCGGCTGTCCCACTTGATGCCGATCCCCATTTGAGACTCAGTTGACTACAGTCACCGCCATCGCGCTTCGCATCTTAGGCAACTACAACGTTACCGACAACAAGTGGCATTTTCTAACAGAAGACGAACTTCCTTATCGCCGCCGACTTTCTCTGATGTCCCGCACCCTTTCATTGTTTTCTATTACTCCCAACCTCGCCATTGCCCACTGATTGCCCGGCTTTCGAACCGTGCGCCTGATACACAGCCGAGTAGAATTGTCATATCTCGCAATAACGAACTCCTCTATCGCCATTGTTCCGCCTCGAACAGCCCACTACGCTGGGACAATTCCAAACCCCGTGCTGAAGCCCGAAAAACCGGTGATGTCCGAAGGCGTTATCATGGACGAGCTAGGATAGAGTACCCACAAGAGGTCTAAGATGTCTTGCACTCTTTAACAGACCGTCATGTGTAGTGGATATTCCATGGCGCGCCAGAAGAGACTTTCTATGCCTTTGGTGCTAGACACTCATTCGGCTCCTCGACTAGGTCAGCAAAACTCTTCCAAATTAGGGATGTAGAAAGATAAAGATGCAGTGAGGCCCGCGCGATCCGTCATTAAGCACTATGGGCTCATCCTCCAAGCACGTATGCGACACATTCCAAAATAGGTATGAAGTGATGATTCATGGAATTATCCCGCTCGGTGCAACCAACTTCGTCTAGTATCTGCGCCCCAGCAAGCTTACAAACTGCGCAACTCCTGTGCACACTAATGAAGTTCTTTCCGCTTCACTCTTTGTCAAGTACTTCGGGCCGTGATTCGCAAGCGCTTTTCCCAGGGCTCGTGATCCGAAACTACAAGTTTCTCTTGAACTCCTTGACGGAAAATGAAGCCTTATCAGGAAGCCCGCCACTTGAATTCCACGATGGCTGTTGGTCCTTATTTCATGACATGACCTGAGATTCGCTCAGAGCTCGTAGTTCGTGCGGACGCGGACCGTGTGTAATATGAAGCATCTTGGTGAGCAAACGTCGCCCCTCCGTAGAACCCGAGAATGCAAGGAGGGACGCAAGGCCGGTGCAACAGCTTATCGACTATCTGAGAACACAACCAAAATATGCACCTCGGTCTCATCATTTCTTATTCTGTAACTTGCTGTCTTGTATAGAAATCTATCTAGTCGTCAAAATCATGGGTTACCCGTTGATCATGTTCATTTCCGCCCGGACATGAGTTTCTATTCCATCCCTAACCTTGAAGCGAGCGGTGCAACCTACAATGTACGTACGCTCCCCAGCCATGAAGGCGGTAATCCTCCGTCCTACACATTTGGGGAGAGTGGAGAGCTAGGTGAGCTAGCATAGCTGGAAGGTCTGGACGAGCCAGAAGTGCCCGACGATGAGGAAATCCACGCCATTGCTCGCGCTGTATCTGCGTCCCTGCGCCCCGAGGCACCCTACATCAGAACTATAGACTTCAGAACTATCACGGTGAGAGGGACAAGTTTCACAGGGGGGTGTCTTTCTACCGGAAACGGGGTGTCGTGGTTTGTCCCAACGTCAAGCGTCGTTGGGAGAAGCTGGGCGTCTGGAATCCGGAGTGAGGATTTTCCGGGCGCAAGACGCAGCCCAGAGACGACTTCCGTAAGTGGACGTGGTGGTGGGAGCCCAAGGGGGCTGCAGACGATGAGGATCGCGCGCCAGGACGCGATCGAGCTCGCTGTCCGCGCTGTGCGCCTCCACCACAGGCTGCAACGCGGCGAGCAGGACCCTGTATTCACGCGGCCTTGCCCCGGAAAACACGCGACAGCCGCGGAAGCCGAATCCTTTCTCATCTCCAGACCTTGGTTCCTGTTTCGGATTGAACTCGCCGAAGAAGCCGCGAGATATCGACGCCTCTCCCCAAAATCAAACGCTCTAGCCATTCTCGCCCGTAAACCAGGTCATCGACTGCTGGAAGTACCCCGGGGACTAGACGGATGAATTTGACGATACCCGGCGCCCAATTCATGGAAGTGGCGACCTAAGTCTCCCTCACCGGAGCCCGAAAATCTTATACCGATCGACAAAACCATATACTAGCCGAAGGGACTTGCAAAGGAGTTTGAGCTCACTCCCTCCGATGTTGGCGAGTTGGAGTTTATTGATCGCCGGAAATCTGAACAGCCCGAGAGTTTCTGGGTCATAGAGAAGGGAGATGAGCCACCATTCTTTCCTGGGCAGATGGCCGACAACGAAGCGGACATGCGGCGACGCCTTGGCGCAAAATTGGATTGCCGGAAAGCTAAAGATGAACGCCGGAAAGCCAGAAACGAATGCCGTATGGAGCGAGTTAATCGTCCCCCTTTGCCCAATCATATACTATTCGGAATTGAGCAATCCGGAGATGCCGAAGCAGCCGCTTTGAATTATACAGACATAGCCTCACTTCGGCAACGGCCACCTTAGCTTCCGGCAGAGCAGATAAATCAATTAAAGGAGTCGGCGGAAGAAAAACGATACCTACCTATTTCAATCCAGAGGTCTCACAAATTCAAGTCATTCATTGACATAGCTGCCGGCAAATTGTGGTGCGAGGTCTAATTGTGTACAGTACCCGGAAATGGTTAGTTCGTTGTCGTCCGAGGACTATGTTAAGTGGATATCATTTCACGACTAATATATTATAAATTCTAGAGGTGATATACCGAGGCCAGATCTGGTTCACTATCTCACTCTTCACTAAGTTAGGCGACAACAGCAGATTGGGCGCAGAAAGAGTATCTGGTTAAAACGGTGGCCGTTATGCTGAGGTCTTCAGTGGCGGAGTTAGTCTGCATATGGGCCGATAAGCAGAAGGCCGCTCCGCAGAACTAACATGTCACAAGCTACATGAAGCTAATTCCCTTTTCAATCCTCTTTCGAAGTTGGGCATAGCAAGAGGGTGTAGCGGGTTTGATAAGTACTTTCATCAATTCTTACGTCATGGGCCACTACTAAGACCGGCTTAACCAAGCCATGATTACATCTGTTGAGGTTGGAAAACTTGCGACTGTAGTATGAAAACCAACAGTAAATATATGAAAAGGATGAACTTGGCTGGGGTTATTGTTAGTGGTTAGAATTTCTATATGTTTCTACATTACAACAATCAACAGATATTAATACACGTAATGTAAGAGGGATGACTTCAACTAAGAACATTCTTCGATTTGAGAAAGACCTGAGGAAATCCAACGCGAAACGCGCGTGGAAGATACTTGTATACCCATATAAATGATAAACTTGCACGCATTCGCTCCGTAAAATTTAAGTGGACATGAACATATCTCAGTTCATTATAGGACCCTTCGTGAGTCATGCCATAAATTCCAATTCATAGTTTTAGACGTCCTTCGGTATATAGCACGTTAAATGGTTTTCGCGAGCACATGGCGTTGAGAGCAACAAAATAGGATTTGTACTCATGCCCATCTCAGCCAACAACGTGCTTTGGAGAATGTATGTATCTTTAAGTCTGTCGGACGAATGGCTTGCCGGGTTTTTAAGCCATTTTCCCGTCCTTGACTTATTCGGATCATCTTTGAACTTGACATCTGAGTTTGTACTACTTCGGAGAGATTTGAATATCTCCAGTTTAGGGAGATAGGCCCTTGTGAAGTTTGCGAAACACGGGGTGCAGCTGACAATTATGGCCAAGACCGTTTCCACAACATTACACAAGAGAAGAGACGTGTATTTCCACGTGCCGTCGTTTGTATTCACTGCTTCAACTCTATAGACTAGAGAGAGAATGCAAGCTAGAACGCCTCTTTGTCAACTGTTAGTACAGAGCACACAGCGGCGAAGATAGTGGGACTTACACGGCAGCGACAGTAAAGACCGCTAGGAGGCGGATCTTTTTCTTCATTGATAGATGAAGCTTCATGATTATGGAGATTAGAAGGATGAAGATGAATAGATCTAGTCCGATGGCGAGAACCGATTGGACGATTCCCCAGATCACCACTTTCTGAGGACGTCCGCTGGTAATGACACTACCCCATGTCTCGCCGACACGGGGCGCGTTGAGTATCGCACACAAAGGAATATTAATGATAATATAGAGAAAGGCGGCAAAAGCGATTCCACAGCAGATGGCCATCCTCATTCACCTCGTGACCTCTAAGATCTGGTGGAATAGCAAGAAAATAGAGGCCTTAGAGAAAAAGAACACAAATGAAGCAGTAATTGCTTGTGCGAAGAGTATCTACGGCATTTATCAACTTTCTAGGGAGATCTTCCCAATTGTCCATGGTAAGGACTTCAGGGTATCTAGTTTATGAATTTTCCTGCCCTAGATAACTCTGAGTTGTGAAGACAGAGTGTTTAGTGCCCCAACGACTGTTGTGTTCCGTGATCGAGTAACTGGCAAGCTTGATTTGATCGTCTTGCAACACTAGTGCGTCTTCCCATTCGCAGTCATCTAAGGTTTTCCTATCAAGAACCACTAAATCTTTGCAAGAAAATCTTCTGTATGCATTGCACTTTTTACCATTCAGGAAGCAATGAACACCTGGTAGCTGCATTAGATAAACGAACGGCGCCATCCAAATACCGGTAACCGATAAAATATCACATTGAACTGTTGCCAAGCGACAACCTGCATGATCTGCTTCATTTTCGGGCTTCTTGCGGAATAGTAACCTCGCGTGGAACCCGATATTCGTCATGGTGGTAGGAGCAAGGTTTGCAGGCGCCCATAATCCGAGAGTAGGTGTGTTGGCGAAATCCGACGGGGACTTTGCTAGGAGGCCACTGCTCTCGTACGATCCTCGCCATATAAAGATGGACTGGTCAAACGAAGTGTTTATAATTTCAGCCTGGAGCCTTTGGAATGCCTTCTTTGGCCCCTCGCCGTAGAGAATTGGCATGCTGACATTGAAGATGCCCATTAGACAGTATGCCATATCCTCAGGCCGAGTTGTTGTTCTCCTTGATACCCACGACATGCGTTTTGCTGTGCAGTATCTCGACAAGAGCTCTCGTTTCAGTAGAAGACCTAACTCTATACCCGTAACCGTGGCGATCAGAGTCATTAGTATGCTATCGACGGGAATCAGAGACCAGTCTTGCGCGTAGAATGACCGCGCGGAAGAAGCGATCAGCTCCTGGAGCGTCCAGCCTCTTGTGAACCAGCGACTTGATCCTAAGGCGCTGAGCTGTTTAGATCTGCCATTTTCTTGTCTACCCAAGTCACCAGGAACGTCGGCGAGATATATATAACACCGTGTCGCTTTACGATAATAGTCGTACATCGAGTTTATAGCCTCGGACAGTTCTGCACTATGGAGCTTATCGATACCTGCGGATTGTCAGAACCGTGTCTCGGCTCACACTCAGGTCTAACGAGAACTTACAACAAGTGTCGACCCAAGCATATGGTATTCCCTGAGAAGCCGCTAGGTCACAGCACACTTTAATCTTGCAATATCCTGCCTTGCGCCGGTAATTGTCGTTGCTCTCGCGCATTTCATGAAACAAAACCTCTTCTTCCTGCCATGTGTGGGAGAGAATGGCATACTTGGAGACTTCGCGATCAAATCGCTCTTCGAGAGCATATGTTGCTGTGTTCAGAAACCACATAGCGATTCTTATAGCATGTGGTTAAAATTTCTAATTAGCATGGTCTTGTTACGCAGTGAAGTGTTGCTGTATAGTTAGGCGAAATCGAGGGGTCAAGGCAATTAATTATCTTGCCAACCCTCGTCCGCGACCTGCATTGCAACGCAAGCTTTCCCCGCATCATCAATCCCACCGCCAAAACCGAAGGAATCCTGCTTAAGCCACAATATACCTACGTATAAGTAATCTATAGCCATGTTTTAAATCGGCGGTAATCGCTTAACCAGTACCAACTCTTGGCTAGCAGAAAAAGCTGGCCGGTACCTAAGTCAGTAGCGAAGCAGAGCTGATGCGTTGCCTACGATCGGAAGCATAGCAATACAAGATGGACTTACTCCTTCCCTCCGTATCTTGATAGGGTTTGCACCTTTGCACAATGACGAGGCAAAAAGACACTATATTTCCGGAAATAATGGGATAGGAAGAACAAGAGCTAGGTATCTAGACTACTTACCTAGGTAGTGATGCTTCTTTTAGTTAACGCAAAAATCAATATGGCAGCCACAGGTGGCTCATATTACACCGTGGTTGGCCTGGACGCACAGTACGCGGGCGCGTGAATAGAGATGCTCACCGAGTAACCCCAAGAAAATGTGCAAAATACAGCGAATAGCTATAAATAGCGTTTTCATTATATAGAAAGTGCTATAACAGCTAAAACTTTACATTTAGCGATAGCTTTGTGCACGCCTCTCCTGGACCAAATCGCTGCCAAATGACTTTAGAAACGGCTATTCTTTTTTGTAGGCTGGAGAAACAATAAGTTATTAAAACCTCCAAGGTGGAAGGCAAGGCATGCTTAAACGACAGTAGACCGCTATCTCTAAAGATCTATCTAACCCGGTAACGTAATGCGGTGGAACAAACGCACGGTACGCTTGAACAGAACCAATGTCACAGCCGACCCGATAAAGCGTATAACAAATGTCGCAGCTCATTTCTCTCAGTGGGCACCTACCTTATCCAACCTAATTCTCACTCACAGCAGACCAGACTCTTATGCATAGGAAATTACCTACTTGTAGGTGCTATTCGTGTGTTTCGGATACGCGCACCAAGCATACCGAACCGATGAAATAGACAATTTTACAGATGCCAGACTCCCTTTTCAGGATTGGCTCGCGTTCCATAGTGAGGCTGGGCGTCTGTCAATATTGTACCGAATCGGCAATGTGGAGTCGACGGGGGAGGAGGTGGGGAGCTAGCTCTCGCGATGGGCTAGCGGGTATAGCCGACGCTCATCTGCCGGCTACCGTACTGAAAACATGTATAGATAGCAATATCTTACAATGATCTTCATAGCTCTCAAGACTTGGTATCGTTCAAGCAACAATATAACTAGCCATGAGTAGTGAAGAGCAGAACCAGGTGTTCGATGGGAGTATACAGTATAGCGTCGTATACAAGGGCATTATATGTATGTATCATCGAAGATCATCTCATCTGGGTTTCTTGTCGATCACAGACTTACCGAATTAGTCGGCCAAAAAGCGGGGAGCGTTTCTCGTCCAATTTCCAATCTCGACGCGGACTGGCTCGTCGTGCATGAAAGAGGCTAGCTGCGCATAGCAGTCGCACGAGAAGGGGAATAGCTCGAGTGGTTGGACTCAGCTGTGTCCAGGGGATCTAAACCTCAGAGGACTCCCTGCTGGGGGTATAGTCGCAGACTCGCAGCTGTACGCCCAAATGTCCAGAAATGAGTGTCGAGCTAATGCAGAAATACGGCAGATCATCCCTGGGATTGGTCCTGATATGACATATCGGCTGTCTTCCATTGGGCACTCTCCACCTGCAGATGGTCGTTGTATTCGTTGCTAGTGAGACCCGAAGAAAAAAAAAGCAATAGTCTGGGCAAACTCGGAAAGCCTGTGACGTGGTAGCGCCTCTTACACGCCAGATTGCGGTGAAACGAGGGAGGAGCTGCGCCGGCCAGTCCATTGCTTTTAAAACCCGAGCTGCTACTCTACCGAGCTCCAAACCTACCTGATCATGCGAGTTCGTGTTCATCACAAGTAAACAAGCGACCATGTCTCAACCAATCCCCCAGCCGCCGGGTCTGCCCCTCCTAGGCAATATCAAGGATGTCGACCCGAGTAACACATGGGGGTCGCTCAAGAAACTGGCCGAGAAATACGGAGAGATCTTCCAGATCAAGGTGCTGGGAAAGACTCTCGTCTTTGTTGCCGGCGCAGCGTTGGCGGAGGAGCTGTGCGATGAGAAGCGGTTCCGAAAGTTCGTGGGCGGTCCCATTGTCGAGATCCGGGCTATGGTAAACGACAGTCTCTTCACAGCGTTCGAACACGAGGCCTCGTGGGGCGTCGCCCATCGGATCATAGCGCCCAAGCTCTCGCCGTCCGCACTCGCCGACAATTTCAACGAGATGCGAGATATCACCAACGAGCTCATCGAGAAATGGAAAGGCCTGGGGGCCGACAACAAGTTCGCTCCCCTCGATGGCCTAAACCGACTCAACCTCGAGACGACAACTTATACTCTTTGCGGGAAGAGGCTCCACGGTCTCACAGGCCCCGAGCATCCCGTCATCCAAGCTATGGAGGACTCGACATCAGAGGCCATGAAGCGGCCGACACGACCGGGCATTATCAACTCGCTGTTCCACGGCGGCAAGTTCAAGTCAGCTAACAAGCTGCAACGAGACTGGGCAGCAGACCTGGTGAAATACCGCAAAGACAACCCCACGGAGCGGCGGGACCTGCTCGACGCGCTCCTCACGGCGAAGGACCCGGAAACGGGCAAATCGTTGACGGATACAGAAGTCATCGACGAGATAGCCACCATGCCCATCGGCAGCAGCACGGCGCCCTGTCTCCTGGCCGCGAGCATCCTCTTCCTGCTGCAGAACCCGGAGGTGGTGACCAAGGCGCGCCAGGAGCTGGACGCGGTCATCGGCGACGGCGAGTTCCAGTACGAGCACCTGTCGCAGCTCAAGTACGTCGAGGGCGTGATGCGCGAGTCGCTCCGGCTGTCGTTCGCGGCGCCGGGCTTCAACATCGAGCCGATCCCCAGGGAGGGCGACAAGAGCCCCGTGCTGCTGGGCGGCGGCAAGTACCAGATCGCGCACAACCAGGCCGTCATCATCGTGCTGGCGGGCGTCAACCGCGACCCCGAGGTCTTCGAGGAGCCGCTGGCGTTCAAGCCCGAGCGCATGATGGGCGAGTCGTTCGAGCAGCTGCCGGCGGGCGTGAAGAAGTGGTTCGGCAACGGCAAGAGGGAGTGCGTCGGCAAGCACTGGGCCGTGCAGTTCAGCATGGTCGTCTTGGCCAAGATGATCAAGGAGCTGGACTTTGAGGCCGTGGACCCGGACTACAAGCTCGAGCAGGACGGTTGGTTTAATGTCCGGCCCGTCGACTTCTATGCCAAGGTTAAGCCGAGAGCGATCTAGTATGATTCGTGTGTGTTTGTCGTGGGAATGCGTAATACGGCCTTACATCAGTTTGATACCCATGACATGTTGCGGTGTAAGAGGCCGGAACAGAAAAGGCTTGTTTGTTTGAATTCACCTAGGGTAATAATGGAAAACTGGAGGGTATGAGTAGTCCTAGGGTTTTTAATATTACCACTACTCGCCATGATTAATGAAGGAAGCATTTGAAGCACTTGATTGAGTACTGCGTAGACGAGGGATTATTTAGTGTGGTTATTGTCGAAGATTGTTGTCGAAGATTGTTGTCGAAGATTGTTGTCGAAGATTGTTGTCGTGACCGAAGACCCACGTATAAAGGAAGCAACTAAGATCGAGAGAGACGCCAGAAATCTCGTCAACTAACGGTCCGTGGGAAGACCAATAAAAGGCCCTTTACCAAACCGTAATTTCCCAATGTGAGAATCAACGTAACCGAACACCACGTTGTGTTTACGACGCCCAGACCGATTAAAGCGCAGAAGTAGAGAACTGACACTATCCTATTTCCCAAGGCCGACCGACTTGTAAGTGCTATATGCCCCAAAACGCGTCATGCACTATTCATGGGTGGCCCGAGCTCTTAGCTACCTACCTAAGTACTTAAGTTACCTAGGTACTTAGGTAGGGAGCTCAGACCACTGTAGCACTGTGGCTAGGTATCTGCTGTACCGAACAGCGCACGTTAGCGCAGGTCAACGCTGAACCTCGGCAAGTTTCAACACGCAGCCCAACTCAACCTCGCAATTGAATGGGGGAAATGGGGCCGATGACGCCAAATATCGAGAGCTAGCCCGCTCGCTCACTCGCTCACTCATCTCCAATTCCTCAGTCACATCACGTCCATACGAACCGATCCCGCCATTCCCTTTCCAATTCGTTTCTCGTCTTGTCCTCATGCATCGCAGCTTATAGCGTCGCCTGCCTCGAGCCCACCCATGTCGTCGTTGCCGCCCGACGCCCTGTGCAAGCCGGCCGCGCGCCCGGCGCCGTCGCGGAATCCAATCCGCAGCCTCGTTTCTATGCCGCCCAAGTGGCTACACATGTACAGCGACTTCATCACTAAGAATGCCCATCAGGTGTCCCAGATCGAGAGCGCTCTGCGGTCGCTGACCTACGTCATCCCCGGCCGCTTTCGCGACGCCGAGATCGCCTCTGAGACCGTCCACTCCGGCGTCCAGCTCCTCGCCCTCTACCACGATGCCGTCCTCCGCAATGCCCTCAACAAGATCCCCTCGCTCTCCGCCGGCAGGATACCCGGCCCCCATACCCGCTACACGCGGTTCTGGTCCTCCAAGAGTAGCCTGTATCGCCGGATAGCGCTGCTGCTGCAGGTCATCCAGTACACGGAACTGCTGTGGGAAATGGCCGCTAAGCGACGGGGCGAGAAGATGCGCTGGCGTGTCGTCATCGTGCTCGAGGCCCTCAAGGCCGTGTGCCGTCTCCTGCTGATGCGCATCACGAGTTCACGGCCGCTTGTCACCCCGCCACTGCCCGAGCGGGAACCCATACCAACCGAGGATGACGGGTCCGACGAGGACGCGCTGAAGGAGCTGATGGGAGAGGAACCCACGCCGGCGGATCTAGATGGCTCGGCCAAGGCAGCCTATGAAAAGGAATGGGCCATGCCACGGACAAGGCAAAGTCTGCCCAGTCTGCCCAATCCCGGCGACGTGAGCTCCTACCTCCAGGGCCGCGTCTTGACGGCCGACGACATCAAGCCCGCAGCCAAGCTTCTCAACACGCTATCGGGATCCGGCCGGGCCGCCGAACTATTACACATACTATCACCATTGATCTATGCCGTGGCTCTGTCGCAAAGCAAGGACAAGAAGTCGTGGACACCGTGGATCATCGGACTCAGCATCGAGTACACGGCGCGACAACTACGCGACCGGGGCTTACGGAGCACGTCTCTGGAACAGGAGGAATGGGGCAAGAGATACTGGGCAGCCGGATGGTGGACAATGAGGGGGGCCTTCTACGAAAACGTCACCAAGGGCGTCATCACCGGCGTACGTCGGCGCATGCCCAGTCTCGTGTCTGGCATACTGGAGGATTATGAATACCTTTGGGAGAATTACTATTTCAGCACGAGTGCTTAATATTTTAGAAGTCCAAGTTCCTTCACCGATACCCCTCTATCTTCTGTCTCGTGGGCATATTCGGGTTACTCGCTCATACTATCCATTGGCTACTTGCAGCTCGGGCCTGGGAGGGAGGGATACCAAGCATTGTATAATAGAAACTACACATCCCCCCTGTGGTATGGATGATATGATTGAGGACGATTCACTGTAGTAGCTTACACCGGTTAATGCGTCTAGTGAGTAACCTCGAAACGTTGGTAAGGATAGAGGTCGAACTAGGAATACGTAATGAGAAGATACCCAAACAACTGTTTTCTACGTTTGACCTGCCAGTGGAAATCGATTATTTTCACGATCGTTTATATGAAATAGAACATTCGCCTTTATCTCAGCAAAATAAATGATTAAAATACCTTACATACAAAGCATACATATACTTGGTAAATACCGAGGTAAACCCAGCCATTTGTCTACTGTAAGTCAGTCAGCAAGGGCCCCGCCCCCTCACCTTTGCGTCTCGTCTCATCTCATCTCACCTCAACTCACCTCACCTCGTTTCATCTCATACACCACCAACATATCCCATCTACTAAACAGCCCAGACTACAACCTCCCGGTCACCCATAAAAATCATATCTCCCCCCGATAATAATCATGAACGAAGCCATTCAAAAAGCAATCCAAGATATCGAGGCAGCAAAGAAGCCCCCAAGTTCCGTACCATGGGAAGCAGACAAGCCATTCACACAACCGCTGTACACATATAAACCGTCAACACACTCATGGGAACCCACACCCTCGCAACCCTCGACCCTCAACACAATCAAAGACCTCGCGCTCTTCAGCTGGAACATAGACTTCATGCTGCCGCACGGCAACTCGCGAATGATTTCCGCGCTCTCCGAACTAGAGCGGCAGTTGACAAAATTACCGTCAACAACGGCCGCAGTGATCTTCCTGCAAGAGTGCACCCCCTCAGACCTAGAAGTCATCGGGGAGACAGGGTGGGTGCGCGCCGCATTCGCGCGGACGGACGTCAGCCCGGAGTTCTGGGCCAACGCAGCGTACGGGACGACGACGCTGGTTGATCGACGGGTTGCCGTGAAGGAGGCGTTTAGGGTGCATTACGCACTTACGAGGATGGATAGGGATGCGCTCTTTGTGGATGTTTTGTTTCCTTCGACTGCTAGTGAGGAGGGTGAGAGGGGTGAGAAGGGGGATGGGAAAAAAAGCCAGAAAACCATCCGCCTCTGCAACACGCATCTCGAATCCCTCGCCTTAGAACCGGCCTACCGGCCCCCGCAGGCCGCTCTGGCGGCGAAGTTCATGCACGACGAAGGTGTGCATGGGGCGCTCCGTACGTTTTTCTGTATCTCATTTCTCATTTACCATCCCCTATCTATATACTGTTTTATCTCCTACCTTGACCCCCTACCCCTATCCCCTATCCCCATCTATTCTCCTCTCTCCCAACTAACCCCCCAACAGTAGCCGGCGACCTAAACGCAATTCAGCCCTTCGACCGGACTCTGCACAGCGAGAACAACTTACACGACGCATATCTCTCGCTCGGCGGGACAGAAAACAGCGACGAGGGGTACACGTGGGGGCAGCAAGCTGCGCCGGAACTGCGGCGGCTGTACGGGTGTTCGCGGATGGACAAGGTGTGGTATTGTGGTGGGGTGGCGGTGCAGAAGTTTGCGCGGTTCGGTTCTGATGTTGAGGTCAAGGACGAGAAGGAAAAGGAGGAGATTAGAGCATGGGGTGGCTTTGACTTTGAGAAGGCCTGGGTCACGGATCATTTGGGTGTTTCGGCTCTCGTTGAGATTAAATAAGGAGGTATAGGGGTGAGGATAAGTTGGTGAAAGCTATAGGTGAGTATGAGAAGATAGCGATGGGGTTCATGATGAGTTGATGTTTAGAGGTCCAGTTCTTAACGGGAAAGCTATGGAATCGCTTGAGTTAAAATTCTGACTAAACGGTCGTGTAGAGCCTAGTATCTATTATGTTCTATGGAGGTCGATTTCGGACGCTACTCGAAATATACAAAACACAGTCTTGCTCTCTCATCTCATAGGCCAACTGTTCTACACCCTGGTTATATAAAAACTATGACACATTACATACACCATAACTAGAAAACAGGATAGTCGCTACGAATAGACTCAATTCCGAGGCGGCCCAGCGTAGCCTCTCCCTAGAAACTAGTCAGATACTCGAGAAATGGCACGAAAGCCGTGTCAGCCTAACTCACGCGCGATTATCATGATATCTGCTCACGAAAGTCTAGTATATCTAAGAGGGACGTCGAGACTATCAAGGTTGCTACGTAGGTATCAGCTACAGTTGAACTTTCATGGCTTTCTCCTTAAACATATTGATATCGAGTCGATAGCCCAACACAGGAAAATATCTGTCCTACAACTATATCCACAACCAACGTCAAACGAATCTCGCGAAGTACCCCCGAGGTTATTACCCAAGCACGATGTCTAGTCAATAGCCTACAGCACACTTCCCGGTCTATCCTATCCAGCACCAGATTATCCTTTATAGATGGCATCCCCTCTTTCTCCTCAATTACCCAGCTACTCCTAAACACCGAGTAAATAAAGCAGACATCCCATCAGATCCCATCCTCACACATCCCTCAAGCCCCGAAGTCATATTAAGTGGCGCCGCGAACGGTTTAGTCAAGGGGGGCCGGCATGCTCGGCATGACATGTCAAAAGGACGCTTCCAATCGAAACATCGACCAGACCAAGTAAACACCAAGTCCAACCCCCCCAATCAACGGCAAAAGCTGACTCCGAAAAGGAGAGAGGACGGAGTAAAGGCGTATATGTTGTCCCCACCATCACCTTCTCCACCTGCCTACAATACAGGCCAAGATTCATGTAATACAACAAGGAATATGCTCTCCGCTCTCGTACGTCGCCCTCGGTTGCGCTGGCTCCATCAAAGCACTCATAGATCTCGATATGCCCCCCACACGCACGATGCCGGCGACTAGGACTGGTAAGCAAGGGCAATCACGCGGAAATAATATATCCATCCCTACGTGTCAGGAACCCTGTACTTGGAGTAGGCAATGGACGGTTGTTGTTGTTGCTGCGCGAAAGTTCTTAAAGCACCTTCGTAGAACTAATCTGGCTATATACCAAAGTTTCTTTGCTGTGTGTATCTTGTGACACTATGTATATATGGCACAATATTCTACGTATGTTGTCTTCTCTATTGTCCCCCCTTTGTTGCATCGCGAACCGTGTCCGTCTAACTATTCCCGCCCATGTGAAGAGGCAATTCCGATTCGGATACTGGATACGCCAGATTCATCCCGGAATGCATACCACACAGAGCAAAGTCAATATAAATTATGGAATCCCAGTGCCTTCAGACGACACGATTTGACCTGAACTACACTCATAACTCACTGACGTGGATCACATACAGCATGTCCTTGCGGGATCTGCTTCACCAAGCTCATTAACATGGTCACGCCATCAAGTATCTCATTTAGGATTCACTGGACAGCCTCTGCAAATCTAAAATATGAGTCTAGGTACCTAGGTATGTATGTACTTCTAGCACAAGCTGGCCACAGGAGCGCGCGACATGAACTATCCGTTCCTGCGCCAGGCCGCCGGAAGGAAAAGCCGACAACGACGCCCGCCCATCTCAGCCACCAATTCAATGAACCTAGGTTGTAATTCAGATATACCCCAGCATGCCAAGGTCGACATCTACACTCAAATGCATAATCTCCAATCCGGATAGACCTAAGACGAAGCACAATCGAATACCGGCACCTCCCTTCTAAGACCACCTCCCCCGACATCAAGTCGAAACACCATTAGTAGCGTGTCTCACACCATTCCTCGCGCCCTCGACGAGCTCGACAGCGCGAAGGAGGACCTCGCGATCCCTCTGGAATGTAAGACGCTGCAGCGCGTCCCGGACATCCAACCAGTCAGCGCGGAACTGGTCCTCTCCCTGCCCCTTGCCTCCCGGGCCGTACTGGTCCAGCTCGGCGACGAACCACCAGACGAGCTTGACGCCCTTCTTGCCGAGGTCGCGGACATCGAGCATGAACGGCTCGACGACGCCGTCGTAGACGCGCGGGACGTCCTTGACGTCGTGCGGCTCCGCCGCCGAGGGCGCGCGCGTCGGCAGCGTGAGCGGGAGCAGCGCGATGTCGTACCCGGACTCCTCGCGCACCTCGCGGCGCGCCGCCTCCTGCCGCGTCTCGTGGCAGTTGCGCCGGCCCTTGGGGAGCACCCACTCGCCGGTCCTGGTGAGGTTGAGCAGGCACACCTTCTTGTGGGGCGTCGCCGCCATGTCGAGGACGATGGCGCCGCAGGCCTCGACGAAGAGGTCCGACGGGTACAGTGTGCTTTTCCACCAGCTTTCCGCCATTGCTTGTCTTGTCTTGTCTGCTTGCTTTCTTTTCCTTCGCCCCTGGCGGCTTCGCTGGCTGGTATTCCCGGCCCGGTTCCGTTTTGTCTTTCCCGTTCCGACCTAGCGGGTTAGAGGCATATGGGGTAGTTATGAAAGGACAACGGAATGTCTTTTATGTGATCCTGGGTTTCTTTTAAATGTGATGGCCCGCTGCTGTCCGTGCGCTCGAAGCAAAAAGGCAAGGTCTCAAGCTAGTGACGGGAAGAATGCGACATTTGCAGTATACGGAAAGAAGCCGGTGGGAAGAAATAACTTAGGCCCGCACAGACCCAGCTACTCAGAGCCGTCTCCTCACCGTCCCCGTCTGTTCACATATGTCCCACCCTCAAGGGAAAGGGCAGCGGAATGGGCAGCGGGATCAAGGTCTAACCAGTAAGCAGGCTCAGACGGCCGGGCCTGTCAGTCAGTCAGATGACTCGACGACAAATAGGAATAGCGCAAGATCAGCGCGGCAATCAACGAGGCAGGAGTGGCCGAGACTGACGGGTGAGAAATGGGCAGTGATAATCGTGCATGTTTAGGATCACCGAAGACGCGATTGGGACCAAAAGTCTGGCTCAACGCTGCTGACTGAACCAGGAATGTTCGCTGCTGCAGGGCCAGATAGGTAAGGTAGGCAGCGAAGCGGCGGCACATCTGTGAGATGTCAGATTCTTTCGGCATGTCGAGGGCAAGTTCTGCTGCACCGCGCTGCACATCATCGGCAAGGGTTCGGTTCTATGCACAAGGGCGACGAACCGCGGCATGAGGAGACACGAACCAGACCGCGCCGAGGCCGAAGACGAGAACTATGGTGATCTAGCAGGACTGGTAATAACCACATGGCACGACGTGAGCCGCGCATTGTGTCGTGAGCGAGCCAAGGCTCTGGAATCTGTTGTCCCCGGTAAGAGGCAACATGAATGGTTATCTGCCTGTTTGCTGCGGAGAAACGACGCGGAACGTGGGATGCCCAACCAACGTGGGGTTTTCCCATGTTGGTTCACATCTGGATACGGAACTGCATGCGGCTTGGTGGGAGTATTTGGTGGGAGCCGGGATATGCAATAGATTGGAAGAACCAACAACCTCTGGGCACCTGCATTTCCGGCAATAAATGGAATCTAGGGTTTGAAGCACGCCCATCTACTACTGGAAGCGAGAATCACGCGAGGAACAGCAACTGCGCCTGCCAATGCAGGCTGACGACCCCGTATAGGAGCATCGTTCTCAAGACCCAAGGCCCAGACTGCGGTGGCCTCGAATAAGAGGGAGGTACTGCCGTGCCTCTAGCATTTTGGGCAATGCTGTCTTTCCATAGGCACCTAGCCTGCCCGCCTACCTACCTAGGTAGATAAGCAGATAGTATAAATGAATTGACGGATTCTCATCTGCAGCAGAAAGACAAGGGCTCGGCGACACGGAACGAACCCCGGATCTCGGGAGTAGCCAACCAGCGAAAGCGGGGAGCTAGGGTTCTCCCTGGTGGTTAACAGTACAAGAGCGAGAAGGAGCAGAAAAGAGGAGGGAGAAATTCGAGATGGATCGCGGGGCGCGAGTTGCCCAGGTCTTCGATCTACTGCCTAACCTGAATCGGGTTTAGACCCCCGAGGAATAGAAGAGAGCACAGAGAGCATCGCCCTCCGTCGAAGCCGAGGATAGAGCACCAGGGTTCTACGCTATGTCGTTTGAACCGAACAATGGTGGATATATGAGGTTGTAGAAGTAATGGAGTAAGTGACTTGGAACCCACCGTGAGGGGTTGTTGTCATATACACTGTCGCCCCGTACATGCCTCCCCCTACCTACACATTCATGAAATGGAGGGGTCGTGTAATGAACCTCAAGTGCTACCTGCACGTTATGTGACTTGGCAGTCTGTCTACCCTGATAGACTAAATTAAAATATCGGCAACTTTTAGATACGGCTTGAGTCGCTTTCTATCGATAAAGTTGACAAGTCATTTAGTTCAGCCACTGACAGTAGTTTGCCTCAACGTCGGTGGGGTGGAGGGGTAAATAGCCCCCTGCCCGACAGGAGACCCATTCGCGATGCTGCTGTGCTGCGTCGAGTAGAGCTACCTACCTAGGTAAGTAGGTAGGTAGGTAGGTAGGTAGGTTAGGTAGAGAGTTAGATTGAGTGAGGGGTTGGAGGGGTCGGAGGGGTAATGCCGCAAGGTGAAGTAGCTTGAATCTCACTTAAGAAGGTACCTCACTGTCGGCATACCATGTTCCTCAACTGAATTAACTGCAAGGGCAAACGGTAGGATGGGAGAGTGAAAGTGTCTTCTTCGTCGTGTAACTTAGATATAGTCATTCAATCTGCCAACTATCGATGCGTTGAGTAAGGAGGCCGTGTTCCTTGGATATTGTATCGCAAGCAGGTAATCTTGTTGGTGTTGTAGTGCGTGAGCCTGGTCATGGTGATGGGGATGGGGCATGTGAAGATGAAAGTGGGTTCGCACACCATTAGATAGAGCGAGTCTCCATTGTGGCGCCTGACTATGGTGTATCACCATCCCTTCAGGTGGTGGGGGACCGTTGCGGTCAAGTGACATGGCTAATCAGATGAGCATGACCAGAGCATACTAAAGATGGTGTCTGGATGTGAGTACACAGAGTCCAAGGCCGTGTTCTGTAGTCTGGATGACGAGACAGCTTGGACACGATAGAGCATTCTGTGGAAGTGGAGGCACGCAATCATGACCGTATACAGTACACCACAACACACCACATCGGCCACGGACCGGTGAGACCCGCTGAGTGGGCGGAGAGGTTCAAGTTTCACAAGATGCCTGGGAACGATTTGAAAACAAGGTTCGTGCCGCAGTAGACGTGCCGCGACAGATCGTAGAGATTAGGTTACCGTTGCACATCTCAACTCTCCGAACAGCCGGGCACACCAACGGGGGCGCTTAATCGCACTTGGTCATTGGGTTACTGTAGTTGGTGCTGAGCTCGATTGGAGTAGCAAACATGTTCGTTTTATAACGCTAGTGTGTGGCCTGTCAGGATTATATAAGAATATAAATGATGGAATCATAGCACTCTAACTTTAGTGCGACTTGGCGTCATCCACGTGAAGACGAACCGAACCAAGCCTGTGCGAGGGTGAGCATTCTGAGCATTTCCTGCTGCGTGAGGGGGGTGGGTAAGTAAGTACCTACATATGTAGGTAGGTAGTTTAGCAACACCTAAATAATGGTCAGCGCCATTGAATATGCTGAAGTTATCATAGGTATCCTGGATTAGGTAAGTAAGTACCCAGGTCAGCCCATGTGGTCTCAGTAGTCGTAGGGCGTGGTTCTATAGCGCGGTCAATTGGTATGCAGCGACAAACAATCAAACCAATGCCATGGAGGACAAGAATGGGATGTCCGTGTCATCGATCCGGTGTGCAGTTCGGGCGAAGTATAGAACACGGGTGGCTTTATCGGAAGTATGGCCGGCGTTTAAGAAATGACTAATTGTACCGGATCCGTCGGGATAGATGGCCACGTTTTTCGTCTTACATTCCAATTCCTGAAGACAGTTGCCAAGGATCGAGAGATATTGACGTGATGCTGACGAGTCCACCCGGAGTCAAGAGTTCTGCAACAACAACAAGAGACAGATAGTTAGTCGTTTTACCTGGGTATTGTAGTAGTGAATTTATTACAGTAGGTGTCGCCTTCTAAGAATGTTGTATTCTGCGGGTCAATTTCGGAGCCATCCACGCCCACCCATGGCCCTCCTCCCCTATTCGTGACGTAGTGCCACAGGCAGTGCTACAGGGGCACTACTTGTGTGCAGTGCGGACGGCCACACTTGCAGCCTGCGGCGCACAACTTTACTTTTTGCATGTTTGTTCCCTCGCATCTGAACCTCCGAATCCGGTATTTCCCAATTGTAGTCTGCCTAACGCCTACCAATATCGCCGAAACCCCCTTGACACGGTAAACACATCCAGAAAACGTAATACATAGAAAATGCAATAATTAACTTCATCGTCGAGGCGGGAACGAACCGAATTGAGGACCGAGAGGGGCGGGTCTTATCTTTTCCATCGAACTCACTTATCACTTGGGTGTCTGGTTTGGGCTTGGACAGACTATTAATAAATGGTGCAGATGCGTGGGCTTGTGACTTTGCCGTCGACACATGATGCGGGTGGCTTTGAGACAAATCCAATGTATCCCCACGGCCAGCCCCGGTACCGATACTTCTCGTCGTACAAAGGTACAAGCCAGAAAGCCTGGGGAAGGCCTGGACCTCAGTGCTGCTACTTGATCTTGCAGCAGGCAGAAGCGCATGCGCTAAACTTTAAGGGGCAGTGGGCGCATGCCCAGCGCCGGCCTAACCCGACATCAGCCAATGATGGCGACGAGCAATTGAGAATTAGGAAAATTGCCCAATTGCACTTCACCACGAGGAGCGTAGCGTGGATCAATTGATTGATTGATTGATTGATTGATTGATTGATTGATTGATTGACGGCCAATTTATTTTAGTGTCTCATCTTCGCCTCAGAGTTTCTGCGCTTTCGATGCATTTCCTTGCCATCGCAGAATGACTCACAAAGGCAGGCTGCTGCATAAACCAAACAAAGCCAACGCAATCCCTCTAACCCCATCAACACCAATTCTCAAGCGTCATTGGCCAATTATTCGCCCGTGAGGAGTCCTCCTTGCTCCTTGCTTTGCGTTTCCCCGAGCTCCGAAATCTTGTTGCGTCCGTCTTGTGTGCTCTGGAGGAGACTACCTACCATGTACTGCAGGCACACAGCCGCATAGCGCAAAACATAAAAACCATGGTCTTCTTCCCGCCTTATCCGCCATCCACAATGCTGAGACGAGATAA
Source organism: Xylaria longipes (assembly GCA_025201785.1). Taxonomy (NCBI): domain Eukaryota; kingdom Fungi; phylum Ascomycota; class Sordariomycetes; order Xylariales; family Xylariaceae; genus Xylaria; species Xylaria longipes. Next base: position 174,229 of record MU619765.1, read on the forward strand.
AGCAAGGAAGAGAAAAGGTAGGCTACTGTGAGATGACGAAGCATCGCTATCGACCAGTCAGGCAATTGGTATTCCATCTACCCAGCACAACTCGGTCGCGTCAGCCAGCTCGTACCAGGCAATAGCATCGTGCCGCGCTGCACCTGGGCAGGCAGAAGCAACACGGCAGCGAACAACTGGTCATTTTTGAGCCAATAAATCCCCTCTAATAAATTGCCCGGCTTATTACTGCCTGCTGCGACGACGCCTCTGCGCAGCCCAGGCCCTACCAATTCGTACAGTATGTTGTCTGCCTTGCTTTGCTGTATACAAACAACTGATGCCCCGTCGCGACGCAACAACATTTATGCCTCTTTTTCGCACCGATATCGTCTCCAACATGTGTCGCATGCTTCATTGGAGGTTATACGTGATGACGACCAAGCCCTCTTATCCACAAACTGCACAATTGATAATGTGCATAGTCCGCTAACGACTGACAAATGAGACAGACTTACATGATCCTGTTGTTCTCCGCAAATGGCCGTAGTATATGTGCTGCTCATTGGGCAAGTATCATGATGCCTCTAAACTAGAGCCTCATTGCCACTTCGTTTTCACTCTTGAGTAGGCCGCTTAGGGCGATGGCGGGCAACCCCCATTACCAGATCCCAAATCCAATCCGCCAATAACCGAGAACTGAACACCTCTATGCATGCATGTACGCCATTTGACTACATATTACATATGTAGGCACTAAGTTAACTAATAGTATAGTGCATGCTCGCAGAATTAGTAAACGTCGTACAGACAACAGATCTTGCCGTAGCACTTTTCATACATGGTGTTGAGATATGGCTAAGGTGAATAGGGTTATTACACTACGGCCCGGTCCACACACCCGTACTGCCCGATCACGGCCATGGCATAGCACGGATAGCATGTCCCACGAAAGCAAGGAAAGAGAAGCGGAATATCTCATTATTAAAGTTGTATCGATGTTGGTACCCAACGTCTCTCGTTGTAACCACGCTGAGGAGTTGTTTCGTTCGACTAAAGCAGAGTCTAAGCCAATTGAGCATCGCCATTGGTCTGAGGCGGCAGTGGGATCCACCACTTTAGGTATCACAAATGCTTTACATTCAAAGTTGTTCTTTGTTGCTCCGCCGCAGGATGTGGGTTTGTAGCACTGATCGCGCCCGCTGTTGGGCGTCAAAACGTGGAACGCAAGGAGGCGCTATTGTCATAGACCTGATCCCTGATGCAGGCTACGGACAGCAGGCTCCAGTCCCTCAGCATTGGCGAGTCACAAGCCGCAAATTGTTGAAGAATCGGCCACTCTTTGTCTGCGATGGCCCGTTGCAAATCCACTGTCGAAACACACACAACTCAGACCAGCACTTCAAGAATACTTGGAATGCTATTATTGGCGGACGCCGGGCAAGAGTTAGACGAACAGTGATGCTGTCGCACTTGGATCGACCGATGGAGGAGCCTGCGTCTAGAAGAGAACGGTAATTTTGATGAGGTTCAACATGTGTGTTACGCAGAAGCGCGTATTTTGAAGAAATAATACTTGATCGCGTTCGATGACATCGAATCGATGTCAACCTCACACCCGTCCGCAGAGGTACCCGTTGCAGGCAACACTTACACACCAAAGTCAAAGTCAAAGTCAATTCATCAATTCACCGGGACGGACAGGGGCCCCATGCTGCAGAGTGCCGTTTTCAGTTAGAGTTGGAGTGTATACTCCGCGATGGTTGGCTGGGGAGGAGGCGGCACATTGGTCTTCTGATTGGATAACCCTTGCAACAGCCGACTGAGGAGAGTCACTTGTCCAACCCCAAAGTACCGCTGAGACGGGGGATACCTGGGATACATCTCGTTATCGGCAGGTCTTTGTGCTGCTTGCAGGCGGGCGCTCGGTGCCAGAATCAGCCAACGATGCCACCCCTGCGCCCCGTGTTGCATCTGCCCTGCGCTACTTACATGGCACGTACCTGATGACTGACAGTGGGCGGGCCCCTTGGAGCCAGTGGAGGGGCCGGGAGGGGAGTGTGACTCTTTATTTACAACACCACTAACACGGCTGCTGCGCACAGCACCACCACTACACACACCATCAGGAGACATCCACGTCTACCTGTCTCAACCACTTACACGCATGCGGTATTGCACTTTACCCTAATTCTTTGGGGGCGCACCAGCCCATCCATGCAGAGCCGGAGGGCATAAGCACTGTCTATCTACCTACCTAACTGTAATTCTGGACCCCAACGTGATATCGAGCTTGGGACGTCGCGTTTGGGCTGGAGGGTACAATACTGGTGCCTGTCCGTCGTTGCAATTGCGGTTCAATGCTGCCTCCATCTTAAGTCTCCAATCAACCATTCCTCCACGCCCATTTGGGTACATTAGGTACAGACATCTACGGCCTTCTTCTTACTCTTCATCCTTTCCTTTCGGATGGAACTCGTTCCCTCTCTTTTTCCACTCTATTCTCGCGCGTCCCCCCTCAACCCGCTATATCGTGCTCGCCACGGCCAAATCGCTCCTTGTCACACTCTATTTGCCACCCAACTTATGCTCGGTGACTCTAGAACTATCTCACGTTCCCCTCGCATATATTCCAGAACAACTGTCGGACTTTAGCTCACTCGCCCGCACTCTATTTGTGAATTGATCAAGAAGCGCTACATATAACACCCCGCTCCGAGAACATCCCCATTCAAACTAAAACTGAGCAAGCCTGTACACCATTTACGTACTCGCTTACACACTTACACCGGGACCGGGTTGGGTTCGCCTTGTCCATTTGGTCTCCCTGGATAATAAATACACTTTGGCCAACCAACAAGCTGTGTTACCATTCACTCCCCCGTCTGCTCTCATCGGCTCCTAAACTCAATCTACGCGCACTCGCATCGCGCCAGGACCAGGGTATAAATGGGCATTGTCCGGGCCCCCATTGTCGGTTTTGGATAATTCCCATTCCTTACAACAACAACGGCAACGGCCTGCGTATTACAGGAGCAGCCTCGATTACCAATTCCCGCTGCTTCTTCAGGTCTTGCTTCTCGTTTTATCCCCGAAACCAATTCTCGCTTGCTTCTCCCCTCTTCCAGCATACATACCACATACCACATCCCCACCCCCCATCCCCCCCATAAATTGGACGTATTCATCCATCATCACCTCCGTGGAACCAACAATAGCAACAGGGCCACACCCTCATCTTTGGCCTACCGTCAATTCGACTCTACTTGAGCCAGCTGCCCCAATTAGCTGCTTCCCTCCATCGCCCGGTCGCATGCATTTTCAATTGCATCCAGCAGTATTACTATTACACCTGGTCATCTGCAATTGAGTCACGCCGTACCTCGTTGCCGCGTGCGTCCAAGCTGATTCGCCACCCCTCAGCTTCACGGTGATTGTGGCTTACAAACCAACACGTTCTGTTGCCTGGGAATCTTCCATGGCTCCCAGCTCTCAAATACCAACAACTCCCACCCACTGTCACACCCCCTTCTCATTCTCCCTCCGTCCTACGCCATACGACCACAGAATCGTCATGGCGTCGACATCTCCCAAAGTCACAGAGTCCAAGAAGACTTGTGACATTAGCAACCTGATGTCGCCTCCAGAACTGCCGAAATTTGAATCGTTCGCACACAACCCGAGCAGTAGCAACGTCAACGCCGTGAATAACATGTCCATGTCGATTGACACCATCGCGTCCGATGCGCGACGACTTCTCGGTTCCGCCATCCCCCCACTATCTCCGCCCATGTCACCCGCCACCAAGCCCGACGACCATGTCATGAGCGGTGTCGCGACGTCAGCGAAGGACCCCATATTGTACCCGACCCACGATGCCGCAAGTTCCCCTCCGCAGCAGCCCCTGTTCGTGCCGGAAGAAGTGCCAGAGGAGTCCACCGATGCCAGACGAATTGTGGATGACCATGTCTCGGCCCGACCCGCTCAGTTCTTCAGAGGTGCGTCGCCACCCAAGCAGGAGGATTACGAATTGGCCCTGTCCTTCAGGTCGCAGGTCGTGAAGAAGTGCCAGGAGAACCGCAAGGCGTGGCTTCAGAGAGAACGCGACCAACTCATCTCCGACCGGCGGGCTCAAGCGCGGTACAGGCAATTCAAACTGCCTCGCATCCTACCTGCCGCCAAGCCGCAGCTAGTCCGCCGGGAAGTGCAGCGTGTAAAGCCTGCCAGAGCACCCAAGGTCACCAAACCTGCCGCGGCGGCCAAACCAACTCCCACCAAGCCTCGCCCCATTCGCGCAGGCCCGGGCCCTTCTGCCGCTACTGCCGGGTTGACCAAGCCGATCGCCCGTGCGCCCAGCTCCACTCCGGACCCTACTCCCCGCCGTGGAACTACCCAGAATCGGGCGGATGATGACTTTGGCTTACTTCGCGACATCTGCCCGCCTCTGAACTCCTTAGACTCTAAGGTCGGTATCATCAGCAGTCTGAAAGTGGAGTGGAAGACGGGAACCACGGACCTTACTAAGGACCCCCATCGTCATCTCCTCCACCCAGAAGAGCTACACCTAGCCTCCAGCTTGCGGCTGACCTGCGCCGTCTACCTAACAAGCAAGCGGCGCATCTTTAATGCGCGTGTTGCTTGTCTCGAGAAAGGCAAGGAGTTCCGTAAGACGGATGCTCAGCAGGCCTGCAAGATCGACGTCAACAAGGCCTCCAAGCTCTGGACGGCCTTCGACAAGATCGGTTGGCTGGATAAGGCCTGGGTCATCGAGCACGTCGAGAAATCACCGTCGTACCAAGTTTAGCTACAGTCACGCACATGGATGCGACCAGAGTTGTCCCAGCGATTTGACCTTGCCGGTTCAAATCAGCAGATTAGTGCCTAGCGAGACGCACGATACTCTACTTTGTCATGTCTCTGCTTATTTGGTGTCGTCGGGTTTCACTTTTCCCCTATCTCCACATGGCCAGCAATATTGGATACGGAGGGTTTTTTTGTTTTTTTGGGTTTTTTTTTTTTCACTTGATCTGGTTTACGGCACATGACAGCATACGGGGGCTTTTCACAATGATACCCGGAGTATGAGGGTCTCTCCACTCCACCTACACATCATCATTACCGGATTTCATTTATGAACATTCAGGCGGGCAGGCAGGCAGGCGGTTGGTTGGTATGGTACGGCATTGGTATGGTCGGCACGGCAGTCTGATACGGCAACGGGAATTGGGCTCGAGACTAACTACTACCCCCTGCATCATGTAACGGCGTTCTACAGAATGGGCCCGGCAGAGATTGGATAGGAGAGGGCCTATTTGATCTTTGTCTTTGATTGTTTATTTCCATTGTTCACCGGGACGAAGATGACCCGTCCCAATGCCTAACAAGATTGTTTGGATTGGAATGTCTAGGAAACATTTCCTAAAGATCGCATATTCACGGGGACGCATTCAGGCATGGGATTACGGCGCATTCATAATACCCCTTCGGTCCCAATCTTATGTAGATAGGCTGCTATTTTGCTCTCTAGAGACGATCTACCAGGCGTGGCGTACTCGTAGCAGCGAAGCAGCAATAAGTAAATAAAGCAGATTGCTTATTAGCTCTTCTTACCTTGCTTAAACATATTCCCCATCTTGCAAGTTGCTGCTGATGATGAGGAGACGGATTACGTGTCTCAAAGTGATAAATCTTAACATAGGTACCTGCCTATCTACGAACAAGGTGTCAATGCACCGCAAGTGGGTGAAATACCAGAAGATTGATCTGAGGCTGAAAATAACTCAACAGCCGAAAATGTAATGCGGTGCACACTGGATGAGGTTACCGGGCACGTGGGCAACATTAAAGAAGGTCATTGGGCGTAAGGTTAATAGGCACGAAGGGCTGAAAACCATAAAAACCCGTAAAAAACCGTATTGAAGAATCACCAATCGATGCTTCACCGTAGTCAATCGATCACTTCCAGCTACGTAGACAGAGAGAATTGGATTTTGAAGAGAACTTACACACGACCAACCGATCAAGCCCCCAGTCTAAGTAAGAATGGCACTTCACCTCCTCGTGTTGAACAATTAAGTTCTAGACAAGCATTCCGGACGTCTTCAAATGAACGGCAACACCTTAGCTGTCCAAACTCTCGTTAGGTTAGGTTAGATACCCCAGATTACCTAGATAAACAAACTTATTTACCAGCGCGATTGAATTCGTGATCTGCGGCCGATACAAACCTAATGTTACGTTGTCTAGAGAAATCCATACCCATGGAGGCATATGCATCCTCCCTTGCATTTCAACTGCGGCCAGGCTACCCCGGCTCTTCTACTGCATGCCTACCGCCCGCCCGCGCCCGCCCATCCGCCCGCCATTGCAGTGCAGTGCAGTGCACCGCAGCGCCTAGGGCCTCCCTAAGTAAGGCCCGCTGGTCCCTTGAGTCCCGACAGCTTGGGTCGGCGCTAACGGGGTACCCAGGTAGGGATCGTTCACCGCTACCTACATCTGGTTTCAGGGTCCTCTGCGCCATAGGCCGGGAAACCGAGAGAGGGTTTGTTTGATTTCGTTTAGAAGCTAGGTAGCTATTGCGTACATTACCTATCATAGCTGTGCTATACTTACCTGGGTAGCTTTCAGTCTCCTTAGTCCTCCGACTCGTCATTTACCGACCTTACCTGTCATTTACTGGTGTCTTTGCTTTTCCTCGGCCATCACGCGACGCATGGCTCTTTCGGGGCAGCGCGATAAGCGTGGGGGTTGCGATAGGGTAAAGTACCCAGGTAAGTCGCGGTCCGTAATTTGGTCATGTTCGGTTCGGCGGGTCGAGTGCGGCAGACGGATGAACGACCTAAGTACTTAGCTGATGTGATTCGGAGTCGGATCTCGTATCTCGTATTCTGTGTGGTTTACGGTGTAGATGTTTCTTGAAGCTTCTGCACTGTCCGGGGGCCTGATGAACCATTACTCAGTCCACGATCGTAGCCGACGGCAGATACGACCTATCAACCTTCATGTTCGACAAAGATTGCAATTCGGTTCTACATATGGGCGAATGGGTAGCCTGTCGGAAAAACAGGATGCTAGTTAACCTAATTGATTGAATGCATGTTTTCGGGAGACTGGCGATCCGGCCGTTTTGAACGGCGTAATGACTAGGCCTGGGTAGGTACAAGGGATAAGCCGATGGAGTTGTAAAGGCGGTTGCGTGAAGATACAATTTGATATATGTATGGAGATACGTCTTGTATATGATCTGGCACTTCGATTCGTCCTCGCTGGCGCATGCTAGCCTCACAGCTGTCGAGATAATGCGGCATGGATATCTATAAGGATGGGCCTGACCTGACAACAGCTAGTTCCAGTACTCAAGCGTAGAAGAAAGGCGGACTCGACATGATGCAAGGATAACGGCAAGAAAACCGGCGAGGATTAATTTTGTTCATGCACCACCGTACGCAGCGGCGAAGAAACTATATATAGACATGATGATGGAACATATCATTCAAACGCTAGACAGACACCCGCAATCCCTACTGGCCTATGGCGACAGTATACGCCCCATCAACGACCAGGACCTCGGCATTCACATACTGGTTGCACACCAAAGAAAGCACGGCCTGCGCCATATCCTGGTCGCGCCCAGGCCGTCCGGCCGGGATCTTCTCCTCGTACTTCTCCTTGGGCAGCGCGCTCTTCTGGTCACCCCCGCTCTCGCCGGCCGTCATCTCGCTGGGGAAGACGCCGGGCGCGATGGCGTTCACGCGGACGAGAAGCCCATTCCCGACGGCGAGCTCGCTCGCCAGCATGCGCGTGAGGTGGTTCGCGGCGGCCTTGCTGGCGTTGTACTGGAAGTGGTGCTGCGAGCTCTTCACCAGGCCCGAGATCGAGGTGACGTTGATGACGGCGCTGCTCCAGCCGGGCGAGCTCTCGCTCGCCTTCTGCAGCAGCGGCAGGAACGCCGTGGTCGTGAAGAAGATCTGCGCGACGTTGGTGCGGTAGACGTCCGTCCAGTCCTCAAAGGTCGAGGACTCGGGATCGAACAGGTTCTTCTTGGCCTCCTCCGCCGACTTGGCCGATGTCTCGAACGTCGACCCGCTTATGCCCGCGTTGTTGACGAGGATGTGCAGACCGTTCGACTCCTTGGACCCGATTTCGCTGACGAGCTTCTTGATTCCGTCTTTCGAGGTTATGTCGGAGGTGATGGGGATGATTGTGTCCTTGCCCTCTGAATACTTCTCTACTACGCGCTCTAGCTTCTCGCTTGTGCGGCCGGTTATGTATACCTTGGCACCGTTTGCGACGAGGGCTTGTGTTATCATCAGACCGATGCCTGAGCCGCCGCCTTAGAATAATATTATGGTTAGCTTGATTCCGTACATGATGGAATGATTCGAATGGAGGGCTCGGAGTCCGGACTTGCCGGTCGGTACGGCAAACTCACCTGTGACGAGAGCGACGCGGCCCTTGCAGTCGAAGAGATGCTCTCTCGTGAAATTCTTGTTTGCCGGGTTGCTGGAAGACATCCTGACGGTTTGGAAGGGTATCGAGGCTCGGCTTCGTGCTGACTGGTTAGATGGGAAGTTGATGGATGGAAGCACCCTTTGCGCAAAGGATGATGAACTAATAATCGCCGGGGCAGATCGCGATATAATGCTTCTCGTATGCCGGCGCACCAATGGTGAAATCATGACGTCGAGATTGTTTATTCACTTGTGGTAATGATGCTGATGATGTTGATGATGTTGATTTATGACGATGGAAAGCCATCTTGCCAGGTGTCACACGACGATAGATTCTTTATGTAATTACTGTTTAGATCATGATGAATCTCATTCAATGCGCTTTCTGGTCGTGTTTTCCTCGATCCATGACGACAGGCTGATGAAAGCTTCATTGCGTCATTCCTGAATTGGCAAATCAACATTTAGTATTAATTTGTTGGGCCCCACAGCCACTCAGGAGCAAATGTTCAGAGCGCTGATCAACCCATACAACTTGGGTCCAGACGTGTACAATATGTTTCTTGCAAAAATAAATTTTGATAAACGTGAAAAGAAAAAAGTATATTCACACAGCTCTAGAATGATAAATTGACACCGGCTTGGAGTTTGTCGTTGCTTGGCGAATAGCACGAACCCCTCCCTCCCCCCCAAAAAAACCCCCCAGATAGGTTGAAATACATTCATGATGACATGTATCACAAGTTTTGTATCGCTTCTTGAGCGACCACAAGGACTTCATGGACAACTAACGATACTAGAAGTTCAAAATATATAATTCGCGAATCTTTCCAAACAATGAATTCATATTTGATTCCGGTAAAGTGCGGGGAGGAGACTAAGAACGACGGAACGGCCCGCTAAGTAGTATCCCGTAGCATCCTGGATCATGAAGATCCAACTCCTCTCTTATAATTCACGAGTCAGCTTTTTAAGTCACTGCAAGTGTTTTTTACAGAAGGGTTATCTAAGTAGTTCAGTGTTTTTGTATGAGCATAAGAGATTCATTGCGCGACTATATAAATAATGGGGAGCGCTTTCGTCCCATTCGCACGAGGGAACATTTATTCTTTCTCTTATGGAGGATAACGCTTCGACAGATGTGGCTTAACTTGAGTGTTTACTTGTTGCCTATAGCCCATGTATAAAGTCGTCCCGATGACATTTCGGATCTTCCACATGGCTCTACAATCGTTCGCGGCTCTTCTAATTTCATACCCTAAGAGAAAATTATCGTATTACGGCGTGCAAGCCCTAGGTGCAGTTCAAAGATATTTGGTAGATTTATTGCCCAAGTTAGGGGGACAGTTAAGACAACGGAACTCGATTCTGAGTTGTACGAGATTCATCTTCCGCCGCTGTAGCTCAATCTAAAATCACACTGTAAAATTGTACCTGAAATTTATTGTTGTTGAGTAGAGTTTGAGGCCTTAATATATTTATCATGTCATTTGGATTGTAATCCTGCTAAAGGTCTTTCGGGAAGCGACGCTGTGCCTATATTATATGTATAATGCTTATGAGAGGCAGTCATGAAGTTATACTTAACTTTATCTAATCCATTATCATTACTATCTAATTCAACATCACAAGCGCTGTGGTAGGTAGTCGTTAGATAACTGGTAGATACTCCAAAAGCAAGCATTTTGATCTACTTGACTGACTTTATCATTTTAACTACGGCGAAGGTAGAAACTGGCAAGCGAGATACTTGTTTAATTCAAACGAGAGGGCTTTGTATGAATGTATGGTCAAGAGCTTGTCAAGCTCACGCACATCCTTAATTATCGTGAGCGTAGTAGCCGAAGGAGTCGTTGGACGATCACGTCGCCGAAGTAGAGATCGTTGTAGTTCCATATTCCAAGCTGTCAGTTATTTAGAAAGCGCTGGTTATGGCACCTGATAGGATTTCATAAGCCATAACGAGAGCGCTCTTGTTTAGATGTGTCCCAAGCACCACGTTATGCTCGGGTTTGTATCATTTTGCGTCGACGGGATGCGACCCCAAGTTTACTCTATCTGGTGAGCCTTCATGGGCAAGGCAGGAATAGAAGTAGATTGTGGTAAAGTTCATGCTGGAACTGTCCTCGGTATTTATTTCAAAGGAATGCTTGACTTGAATGATATGGGATTGGAGCAGTATAACTGCGAGGCAATGACGTCCGGATAACGGTTGAACCGCCGATAACTAGAGCCTCTATAGGCGTGATTTTTATAGCGTATTATATAGCAATTATAGAGTGCTGATATTGTAGTTTAACCTTCCATATTAACGGTACTCTTTGGAATTAAATGAATGAGATTTCTGAGAAGTTTTTACGTGGCGACCGTATAACTAGACACACCAGACGATGAAGCTGGCATATGCTTGGCACCACATTCCTGCAAGCCGAGAAGCCATCCGAATTGCACAGATAGCTAAACGAGCGAGTTCTATACGTGTTTGTTCGCTCATGTTGTCCCAAACATAACAATCTTGATTTCCAATTAGAACCATACGTCTTTATAGCACTAGGGGTTACCAAGCATCCTCATAGATGGTTTTATCTCATAGCTTGCTTGTTAAACAAAGCCTGGAAAGAGTCATTCATATTCGAGATCCTGACAACGGCTAATGCGTTAAAGGGGAGATTGAGGGGTGTCTTTTTGATATCGGTAAAGATGATCTTTAAAATGTTTTACTCGGCAAAGGCTTTAGAGGACTAGACCCATCTATATGTTGCTATATAGATCCAGGATTGACCGTGATGGCGTCTTAATCTACAATAGCTACGTTTGCTAATAACGACGAGCCTAGCTAGAGGCGCTTAGAAAACACTCAAATTATTATAAGCTGGAGTACGTTATCATATTAAGATTATATCTTCAGTCGAGCTGCTATTTGGTCTAGAAGACTAGAGTGATATGGATCTATAATTCTGCCTCATGGTTCCAATCCCAACACTCCCTACGCTTCCGTAGTCATTGCCCCTCGAGGTACGCGTATCTTAATTAGGTAGACTATGAATCACAAGACTAGAGCTAAAGGCGAAGATAGAACAAGCTTTAATGTACCTCAAGCGGCAAACGTGAATGAGACCATTGCTCGCTATGCCTATCTTCTAAGTGCCTCAAACTCCCGCCAGGCTCACAACGCTTAGACATACTATTTTCCCCCCTTTAATTGTTGCATGAAATCCAGTGATATGAGATATATGTTTGCATCAAGCATATCCCTCTAGGGACTGGTTTCATTAAGATGATTACAAGAGTGGTTTGGTTGAGGAGGCTGGCACTTGAGGAAACACCTTGAACCCTGATAACTCATGCGGCTTCATAGTAGGGAAAGTAGCCCATATGGCCGCCAATCTGTCATTTGGGACTCCCTACTCGATTCATGAAGGAGTCACGGATTAGGTTCATTCTTGCCCCTGGCGGAGGTCCTCCTTGGTGATGGTTACGAATACGAGTGCCTAAAAAGAGCTCTAGCCTTATCCCTGAACTGTATTGCAAATTGGGACTATGTCATAATCGCCACAGGAGCAAATTTTTCAGTTCGCCACAAAGAAGGTGTGATTGCCAATCCGAAGTTAAGACAACGTGCCCCGCGTGGTATGACTGTGGCGGGCAATTACCTTGCTTGCGAGTCGAGAAAGTTTAGAGTGATAGAAAGAGTGATACCAAGTCGATGGAGAAAAGGGGAATACCCTGCTTGTCTAGGTTGCCTTGAGAACCGTCATGCTCCACACTATTGGGTACCCCTTGCCGCCAGTTATGGCAATCACGCGATGCGAGGTGATTGCTTTTTGTCTTGATTCCGAGATATCGGGACCGATCGTGTGCATCCCACACAAGACGGGCCTAAAGTGGTTCTCAAGTGGTTCTCAAGTGGTTCTCAATCAATATTACGTCAACTATGATTATTTCCTACCTCTTGTCGACGGAGTAATTTTCCAAATTTGTGGACCACATGCTGATGGGTCTAGCGAGTATTTCAAAGACATCTACCGATGAAATGTGACTGTGTTATTTCGGTTAGTAAGAGAGGGGAAAGGCAACTAAACTCAAGAGGGAGAAAACGAAGAATAAGTATGGAGAAACCCGCATCGTTTAATCTGGATAGAACGCAACGCGGCCCGCAAATCATGGATACGTACGAAGGTCGGGGCCTAAATTACCCAATATCCTTGGCAATACCCCACAGTGCGCCCACCTACCACTTACGGCCGCAGAATTATATATTACCTCCTAGGTAGGAAGGCGGTAAAAAAATATACGCAGGTTT